>JANHFX010001473.1:0-30007 GCA_027560015.1 Chloroceryle amazona | reverse complement strand
AGCGGGAAAGGCCAATGGCATCCTGGGGTGCATGTAGAAAACTGTGTCCAGCAGGTGGAGGGAGGTTCTCCTCCCCCCCTGCTCTGCCCTGCTGAGACCACACCTGGAATACTGTGTCCAGTTTTGAGCTCTCCAGTTTCTTTACTGTGAGGGCAACAGAGCCTGGAACAGGCTGCCCAGAGAGGCTGTGGAGTCACCTTCTCTGGAGACTTTCAAAACCCCTCTGGATGCATTTCTGTGCAACATGCCCTGGGTGACCCTGCTCTGGCAGGGGGGTTGGACTCAATGATCTCCAGAGGTCCCTTCCAACCCCTAACATTCTGTGATTCTATGATTCCGTATTACACAGGCAGAAACTCTCCCTTGAACTCAATTTTGAAACCTTAAAAATAGCTTATACTATAAAATGCAACTTCTATAAGAAAAAGCTTCTTACAGATACTTAAAATCTTTAATGATTTGCAGAGTCTGTGACCATAGAATGACTTTAATTTTATAAGCTAAAAGCTTGTATTAATGAAATAGTAAATTGTTTTCCTATTTTTGCCTCTGTTCAAAGTGAATCATTTAAAGAGAAAAAAGAGCAAGAGGAAGTGCTAGCTAAGGAAATTGAAAATTCAACACTACGAATGACTGAAGTGAATGAAGAATTGAACAAAATAGCTGGTGAACTGCAGAATGCCAAAATTGATTACCATGAAGGAAAGCGTCAGCAAATGAGAACAGAGGTCCTGGAGAGTCTCAAAAGACTATATCCGGATTCTGTGGTAATTGAATGGCCTTATTTCAATGCCTTATTTTAGAGTTAAGATTGAAGAGCGAGTAGACAGCTAGAGTAAATTGGACTGTCTTGAATGTTCTTTTAAACCATGCTTGCTTGAGGGTACTTGCTGAACTAGTGTTACTGAAAAAACAGTAACATGCTCTCATCATTATTCACAATTGCCAGAAGTAGACAGTTTACTGTTTACTTGGGGGATTTTTGTGGTGATTGATTTTTTTTTTTCTTTTGGTTTTGTTTTCTTCTGTCCTCACATGTATTTTTGACTAAGTTATTTTGACCAGATGAACAGGAAGGTTAGTTGTGAGACCACTTCTTCCAGAAAGAATACTTCTTCTGAAGGACAGTTTTGCTTAGGTGCATGAGATTTTTATGTTAGCAAGTGGTCTGTCTTTGCTTCTCTGTTACTATATTTTACTTAAATTGCTCTTCAGTAATGCCATTAAGTGTTTTGTGTATTGCTTCTGAATTGTCAGCAGACATTGATTGTTATATGAGGCATATTTAAATCTGTTGACACTTAAAAAATACCTACTCCAACATTGGAAGCCATTCAAGGTAAGAACTTTTTAATAAATCTAATCAATTGAGTAGTCACTCTGACTATGGCTCAGTATAATCAATCCTTTCTGATATATGTAGCCAGTTGAGATGTACAAGGTGGGTATTAATATATTTTTTTAGTGTTTAGAGGATGACATATCTCTGCTTTGTAGTGCTGCCATAAGAACGTAAAAAATAAAATGTTCTTTGCTTCTTGATCTTGTGCAAAACCTCCTCAGAATCTGGCAAGTGTCTGATCCTATTGTTTCCTCAAGAGAGTAAGAAATTTGCTTTCCAGCTTCTTCAGATTTTTTTTTTTATCCATGTTAACAAGATGTTGTAAAAAATAAAAAGATGATTGGTTTATTTCCTTTTGCTCACTTTGCATTGTGCCCCTATTTGAAAAGAATTGGATCAGATTAGTGAGACCTTGCTGGCTTAGGGGAGAGCTGGTGTTCAGGATGTTCTCTGTTGTTTTGCTTCAGGAGCTACAGATTTAAGAGTGCTTACAGATGTGATGGCTTCTAACAAATAAAAACTAGCTAAGTTGATTCTGTGATTCTGTGAATTGGTTACATAAAAGGTCCTGTTGCAGAGTCTTAACAATCTCTGCTTCAGTTCCTCTTGTTCTTGCAGCAGGTGTCCCTACACCAGCATGTGAGGCAACAGAGTTGCTTCTGAGCTAGTCCTGATACTCTGGTGTACTAATTCCAGATGGCTGAACATGATCTACATTAAAGTCTCAGGATGGAAGGGTCATGACGCATTTCATGTTCTGGTCCACTGAGTACTTGGGCAGAACTGGAAGAAATCTTGGTGTCAGTTTTCTGGATTTCACAGGCAAAAAATGGCATACTGCTTCTAAATGTTTAGTCCTTACATCCATTTTAAAGCTTCTGTTCTTCTGCTAAAACATCCTTGTAATGGTCCGTGAACATTCCAGCTACTGAAACAGCCGTGCAGTAACATAATTCCACTCTGAGTGATGCTCATTTTCATGGATTTGTCTGATCAACAAAGTGAATTTTGCAGCTGATTACAGTTTTTACAATGTAACTTTCAAGACAGCATTCTTGCAATGGTACTTTTAATTGGCAAGGTTGCTATTGGTACAGATTCAGTTGGGCTGTCAGTATTTGCTTTCACAGAAATCTGTCATTCCATCTAGGCTTAAATTCCTGTGTCTGAAAGTATATACGTCTTCTGGACAGTTTTGCATGGTTGAAACATCACACCTAAGCTACAGATAGAAACATCCCTGTACATGACACCGTGTGAGAAAACGAGTGATTTGATCTACTGGAGATTATCTCCTGTCATTCATGAGAGAGTGCTATGGATGACCTCTTACATGACTCTTACCTGTTCTTTGTTTAAATTTGATAAGGATAAAACTGCAGATATGCAAGAGGAGACCAGTAGCTATATGTCAACATGAAGAAAGATTATGAATTCACAGGTTATAATGCTCAGGATGTGCATTCGTAGCTTCAGTTACTCACAGAAAGCTCAGTTGTGCCTGTTATTACAGAAATGGATCAAAAGATCTCTAGGGAGCACGTACAGCAAAGAACTAATTGCTTTTGTCTATGGAGGTGTTAATACTTGGCAAAACAGGCTTGGTTATTTGACTGTGCAGGGCATGAAAAGCAGTTCTTACTCTTTTCATGCTAATATAGTAAGAAGATAATTCTTTTGGGGCTTGAAACTGGAATAATGCCTCCCTTGCTACCATTTCAACAGTTCCATTTATTAAAGACTTTATTGTAATTCAAAGCTCTTACTGTGTCTTAGATACTTCCTTTCTCTCCAGAAAAGATCCTTAGCTAACTTTGCTATTGTCACTCTGTCATACTTTTAGAAGTGTATACTAGAGATTCTGAGTAAAACACTGACCTATATAACTGTACCCTCAGGCAAAAAAAATCAATCCCATCAGGTTTTGGAGGGGTACTTTGCCATTTGGGTGATGACTGACACAATTTCTATTTTTTTCTGATACACAGCAACTGTAAGAGAGTGCACCTGGCAGATAAGTAACACATTTGCCTCTTACTCCTTCTGTATCTCGTGTGCAGAAATATTATTTGATTTCTAAAGTAACATGATATTTGTCTGTATTTTTATCTTCAGTTTGGAAGACTCTCCGACCTGTGTCATCCTATTCATAAGAAATACCAGCTTGCTGTTACCAAGGTATTCAGCAAATACATGACTGCTATTGTTGTTGCCACGGAAAAAACAGCGAGAGATTGCATTCTGTTCCTAAAACAAGAGCGAGCTGAACCTGAAACTTTTCTTGCTTTGGATTACCTTGATGTAAGTACATTTTTCTTTTTGCTGTTATCAGAAGATAATATGCTTGTAAATCTTGGTATTTGCTTATTTAAGCTTAACTGAAAGAGTTACGATGCAGCACTTACGAGGTGAACTGCATGAGGTTCCTTTAGGCCCATTTTCCCAACCTGCTGAGGTCCCTCTGGATGGCAGAATGACTCTCTGGCCTGTCAGCCATTTCCTCCAGTCTTGTGTCATCAGCAAACTTGATGAGGGTACTCTGCTCCATCACAGAATCATAGGGTGCCTCAGTTTGAAAGGGACCTCTGAAGGTAATCTAGTCCAACCCCCCCTGCAGTAAGCAGGGACAAATTATCATCCATATGAAGATGTTAAGCAGGATTGGTCCCGGTATTGACATGGCCTGTTACTGGCCTCCAGCTGGACTTTGTGCCACCAGTCACCAGCCTGTGGGCCTGTGTTCAGCCAGTTTGCAGTCCACTTCGCTGTCTGTTCATTCAACCCACGTTTCATCAGCTTCTCTATGAGAATCTTACGGGAGACAGTATTGAAAGACTTACTGAAGCCTAGGTAGGCACTATCTGCTGCTCTCCCTTTGTCTACCAGGCCAGTCATTTCACTGTAGAAGAATTTCAGGTTCGTTAAGCATAAACAGCTTGGTGAATCCATGCTTACTACTCCTCCAAGACTTTCTTGTCATTCCTATGTCTAGAAATGCGTTTTAGTATTAGTTTCTCCATCACCTTCCCAGGGATCGAGGTGAGACTGACTGTCCTGTAGTTCCTTGGTTGGTCTTTCTTGTCCCTTTTGAAAACAAGAGTGACACCTGGTTTTCTCCAGGCCTTAGACACCTCCTTCGGTTGCCATGATCATTCAAAGATTGTTGAGAGTGACTTTGGAATGACATCAGCTAGCTCCTTGAGCACTGGTGGTTGCGTCACATCAAGGCCCATGCATTTATTTATGTCCAGCTTGCTTAAGCATTCCCTGGCCTGATCCTCTTCCATCAAGGGTACATCTTCCTCGTTCAGCTTTCCCTCTCTTGTTACATACTTTCCCAGTGCCTGGAACCCAGGATTCCTGGAGGCTAGTCTTGCTAGTAAAGTCTGAGATGAAGAAGGAACTCAATACTTCAGTCTCTTTCATATCCTGTGTCACTGGGTACCCTGCCTCATTCAGCAGCAGGCCCACATTTTCCCTAGTCATCTTTTTGTTAGCTGTGTGCTTACAGAAGCCATTTCTCTGACACTCGTTGCAAGGTTCAGTTCTAGTTGCGCTTTGGCTTTCCTAACGCCATATTGACCTCCTTGCACATGGCTCCGTATTATTCCTGGGTTACCTGTGCCTGCTTCCACTCTGTGTATGTTTCTTTTCTGTGCTTGAGTATTGGCAGGAGCATCTTGTTTACTCATGCAGGCCTTCTGGCATGTTTGCCTGACTTCCTGCACATTGGGATGTTAACTCTTAAGGATGGAGGAGGTGATCCTTGAATTAACCAGCATTCTTGGACCCCTCTTCACCCTGGGGCTTTATCCCAAAACAAGCAGGTGTTTGAAGAGGCTGTTCTCCTGAAATGGAGGGTTGTGAGCCTGCCTTTTGCCCTGCTCTCTCCGCTCAGGATCCTGAACTCTCCTATCTCACGCTAACTGCAGCCAGGACTGTCTTTGATTTTCTTACTCCGAGTAAGCATCTCCTTGTTGGTGAGTATGAGGTCTAACACAGCACCTCTCTCTTCATTGGCTTCTCTGTCACTTGGATGACAAAGTTGTCATCAGTGCTTCCCAGCAACTGCCTGTATTGCTTATGAGCTCTCAGTTGGCTCATTGTCCTTTGCCAGGCAGACCTCCATGCATTCCAGGTGTCCTCTCACAATGGAGAGGATGTCCTCTCAAATGTCCTCTCAATATGTCCTTCCTAAAGAGCCTGTAGCATCGTCCATTGTAGCACTTCAGTTGTGGGAGCCATCCCACCATGTTTCCATGACCCCAAGAAGATTGTAGCCCTGCAACTGCACACAGATCTTTAACTCACCTTATTTATTCCTTGTGCTGCATGCATTAATGCACTTGCATGTCATGCACGGTTAAATAGGTTATGCAGATTTAAGGCCTGTAGTATATGCAGGATATGAAAACCAGCTCTATTTCTAGTCTTCTATTTCTAGAAACTGTGACCCTTATTCTGTTACCTGTACATCCTGTTCCCAGACCACTTGGATTTGGACACACTTTGCTATTGCAATGTGGATTCCAAACGCTGCTGATTTGCTTTGTAGGTTAAACCAATCAATGAGAAGTTGAGAGAAATAAAAGGAGCTAAAATGATGGTGGACGTTATACAAACTCCATTTGCACCGCTGAAAAAAGTGATTCAGTTTGTGAGTGGAAATGGCTTGATCTGTGAAACGGTTAAAGAAGCAAAACAAATAGCATTTGATGGACCTGTCAGGTTGAAAGTAAGAAGCTGAATTTTGTTGCATGTTTTTCATTGCAATTTTATGTATTTGATGCCGTTTAAATAATTGTTCTTTAAACATCCCACCAAGTATTGCAGATAAGCACACAAGGGTACTATGCTGTCTGGTCTGTTCCCACATAAATAAACCCCCAGAGAGTTCACAGGACTCTCTTCTCCTGGGTGTGGTAATACGTTCATGTGATTGCCCAGGAAAGGAAAGCAAATTAGAGGATAGTTAGTGTACAAATGCCTTTCTTGGGATGGTCCTCATGATGAAAAGGAGGAGAAGGAACGAGAGAGAATTCTGTTCATAAAACTGTCAGATTAGAAAATAGAAGCTTCAGCTTGCTAGGTTGTCTGTAAAGAAATGCTTTCCAAAATTCATTAAAATACCTGACAATCTCCTAGTTGTAGATACAGACTGTGTCAAGAACTAGAAACTTCTCTGTCTTCCTGCAGTTCTTTTTTCTTAGCCATGTCTCTTGCTGTCTCAGTCTGAAGAGCCCTTTTTATGCACTTAGTAATCCTTATAAAACCTTGATTAATACAGCTTTAAGTTGAAGGTGAGTGTGAACTAATGGTTACTTGGAATCCAGTTAAGTCACAAAAACACCCGAGTTATTTACTAAAATGTACACTTCCCATTTACAATCAAGCTGTTTCCCCTTGCTGTGTTCACCTGGTTTGCTCTACTGAGCCAGACATAACCTTCTAAGTTGCTAATGTATACACAAATGTGTCATATTAATTTCCTAAATACAAGGAAATTGCACAACTTCATTTCCTCTTTTGATCAGTTGTAGTAATAGCAAAATGTTGCTAGTGCCAAGAAACTAAAAAGTTTTTTAATTTCTTTTTTGGTGGCTTCAGGTATAATATTAGCTGGTTTGAAATGGGGGAAAAAAAAGAGAGTCCAACTAAAATGTGGTTGTTGCTTGTTTGCCATACCTTGGTGTACTAGTTCATGGGATGTTTTGGCTGCTTTGTGTTCAGATTTATTTGTTTTCTAATTTATTCTCTTCTTCCAGACAGTGGCTCTTGATGGAACTTTGTTTTTGAAATCTGGAGTGATTTCTGGAGGATCAAGTGATTTAAGATTTAAAGCTAGATGTTGGGATGAGAAAGAAATGAATAAAATTAAAGAAAGAAGAGATAGTTTGATTAATGAGTTAAAGGTAGGTGTCTTTAAAAGCACTTAACTTCAGAAGACATAAGGGAGTAAAAGCTGTAGCTATTTTAATTCAGCTATGGGAAGGTGATTTTTCTAAAAACTTGATTTTGAAAACTTCAAAAAGATGCCTGCAGGACATAGTAGCTGTTTATCCTCTTCTACTTAATCAGCTGCGGGTTGAGGGTTGAGATCCACTCTGCCCGGAGCTGGTGGGTCGGTTCACATATCACAGCGGTGGAGAGCCAGGACGATGCTGTGTGTACCAGTTCCCTCAAAATGAGCTGCTGTTCTAAGTACCTGAACACTTTTTAGTGAAAAAGGTAATGCATTCTGTCCATGTGAAAATACCAGCACAGACCAAAACTTGTCAGTCGGAAATGATTTGTCATACCCCCTAGTTATTTGAGAAGAGAGAGAGAGTAGGAATGGTGGAATTTGTAAGCAGATGCTTTCTATTGAGAAAGACATCTGTTACAGAATGCCTGTTGAATACGGCTGATGCTGTCAGCATTCACCTTGAATGCAGACTGTCTAGTACATAAATACGAAAACTGAGTAGCTTCCAATTAAGTCACCTTTTGGTGAAAAATGCTTTTTCTGCCATCATAATATTTTTCTAGGATTTAATGAAGATCAGGCGGAAGGAGACTGACTTGAAGCAGTTGCGTGCTCAGTGCCATGGAATGCAGACGCGTCTTAAATATTCACAAAGTGAATTAGAGCTTATGAAAAAGAAACATCTTGCTAATGTCTATGTGGTATAGTACTAAGCCTTTATCATTTTTCATCTTTAATATTTGTGGTAGTAAATACTACTTTCTTGCATGGTCTTTCTAGTACCATTTGTTTTAAATACAGCCCTTATGACCTAGGAATTAATAAAATATACAAACCAACATTACAAAGAAACGTATGTGAGGCTTTTTCTATTTTTAGGTTTAAAATTTTAATTTCTGGTAAGCTTGGTTCATCATTTAGTAACCTTCAGAATTTTGCAAGTCAAAATGCACTTGAAATGATACACAGTTTGCTTTTCTGCTCATTAAGATCATTGCATGCACATCAGTAAGTGGCATTTGAGAAGAAAATATTTAATGTTTTTAATCAGAAAAATACAGTCAGTCTGGAACAGAGCTGTCTCTTAATTTCTAGGATATTGAGCATCCTCCCAGGAAAAAATACCATGTTTTTCCTCTCTTCCTATTTAGGAAAAATCAAAACTGGAAAGTGAACTGTTAAATATTGAGTCTCACCATGAAATGCTGAAGGAAGGAGTAGCACAAAGAAAAGAAAAAATAGAAGAATTTCAGAAAAAAATAAATCAGGTAATGCCTTCTGTCATAGTCATGATAGCTTATGCTCTTATACTACAGAAACTTCTTTCTGTTTCTGCTGACTTTTAGAACTTGTGCGACTTCTAACTTTGTAAACTACTTTGTCAGCAAGGGTTATAAGTTACTCCAGCAATTTTCCCACATTTTCTACCTTTCTTACCAAGGTAATAGAAATTCTGTGACTTTTATGTGCCAAACCCAAACAACCAAATCCATCTACTTCTTGAATATTAGACGAAGCTTTCCTTAATATATACATGATCATTTCCTTTGACATAGGAGAAAATTTTTGTGTTTCATAAAGATGAGTTGATTTTCCCCACCTTTTCCTGCTCTGCTAATAAACATGATTTGCTCATTTCTTATCCCCTATCTACATGGAAAGGCTCTATCAATATCTTTTCATCTGGATGGGAGAAGATCCACCACTTCTGCAGCTCACAGGCAGAAGAGATGAGCCATGCTCATGCCATTAGGAAGAGAGCTCTGTATCAGTTTTCTACAGTTCTCAGCGCTGCTAGGGTGCTTTGCTCTGAACTCTGCTGTTGTCATGTCTAGGTGATCATCTCTCACACCACTATATACTAGAAAAGTAGAAAAAGAGCAGCAGGTTTGGGGGTTTTGTTGGTTTGTTTTTTGGTTGGTTGATTTAGGTTTTGTTGGTTTTTTTTTTGAGTAGGTGGGTCTGGTTTTTGGGGGGTGGGAGGGCTGTTTTGGATTTGTTGGGATTTTTTGGATGTTGTGGGTTTGCGGTTTGTTTTGGGGTTTTTTGTTGGTTTTGTTTTATTGGCATTTTTTTAAGACTGCTGTATGCTTATGTTCCTCTGGAGTCGAATTCAAGGAAGATGTAGCTTTCCTGTGATTCAGCTGAGTCCTCTCTGCTGCCCCTCTTTTTTGAGGGGTAGCAGATATAGAGCTTGGGGACCTTATACTGTTCCCACCTGTGCAAATTAATTATCTGTTACAGTACTAAACAACTTTTATCATTAGAACTTGCCCCATTCTGCTTTTTGCCAGCAACAGGAAAAGTTTTCCACGATGTATGATCAAGCAGTTAGGTTTCCCTGCTTTTTTTTTTTTCTGTAGACTGTTGTTCCATCTCATATCTCAGTTTCCCTATCATTCTTTGATCATCAGATGGTCCCCAGAACAGTTTGTACAGACAGATGGCAAATTCAAAAGCATGGTTGTCATGAAGAGACTGAAGGCATTCAGTAAAGTGTATAGTAGTAATGCCTAATCTGATACTAAGAGAGGATTTCAGACTGTTTTCTACTAGAGTAGATGGTAACTCTCGACCCTTTGAGAAATAAGCACCTCATCTCTACTTCTCTCTAGAAGATGTATTTGTTCATACGCTTGCCAAAGAAATCTGGTACAGACTATGGAAAAGGGATACTGTGGTTTTATCTGGAAGGTTCCCAGCCCTGCACCTAGATGCTTCTGTAGATGTTGATTCTTAGAGAGATTCCTCACCACTATCTGCAGTTACTTGAGGTGCACGGTAAATGTGTGATTAATGCCTGGCCTCTGACCCACCTCTCTTGGATTAATCTGTGACTGGAGTTTTGCATGTAAGACGAAACCAAAACTCCTGTGTGTTCTCCATCTTCCTTGTGTTGCAGTCGTGGGGGAGTGCAAGTGTCTGTCATCTGCAAGCACTGAGAAAGTCAGTGCTATTTAGGCTTTAAGTATTCCAGATCCAGGGAACTTTTCTTTTACTTCTTCTGAAAAAAAAGAAGAATAATGGAGCCTGGTCATGTATTTCCAAAGATAGTGTTACTTGAATGTGATAACTTAATGTAGTATTTGATATCTGCTTGAACAAGACTGCGTACCGAAGTAATGTAAAAAATACTGGGGTTCGACCTGTCAAGTTCTCTTAAAATTTTGTTCCGTCCGTTGGTTTTCCTCTCAAAGGCTGTAGGCTGTTGCATTTCTTTGTTCAGACCTGCCGTACACTATTACCTGCCTGCTGAAATTTTTCATTAACATTTCTGGACTGGTTTTGACTGAAGCTTTTGCTAGTACATCCTGTGTAAGTAGGAAATGAGAGATTCAGTGGCAGGTTTTTTGCCATGGCTTTGCTATAACTGGTACACAGTCATTAATATTTATGAATAACTTGAAAGGAATAAAATGAAGAACTGAAGTGCACCAAGAAACTCAGTATATCTACTTTATGTCCTGTATTTTATAAGCTTTCTCTTCTCGGTTGACCGGGAACAACATACAAAACCAGGGAAGTTGGTTACACTGTGATGACTTTGCCTTTGGGATGACCAGAGGCTGTCAAGAAGAGCTTCGATCAATTAAACCTTTTACAGGTCACCTGCCTTGTATCTGGCACCCGTACTGAAAAGCTATTTGAAAATTTCAAGTACAGATTATTTCTTAGTAGTTCACTTTGCTCTTTCCTAAAGTACCTTGAAAATCCAGCCTGTAGCATGAAGTGCTCATCCCGGTGGTTTACTTCTGTCAGTTGCAAAGTAGCATGAACATTTTTTCCTCTGTTTTTCTTTATTGAAAGGCTGAAGATGCTGTTTTCCGGGAATTCTGTGAAGAAATTGGTATAGAAAATATTCGTGTGTATGAGCAAGAACACCCAAGACAACAAGAGGAGATTGCTAAGAAAAGGTGGTATTAGTAACTGAAGTGTAAAGAAGTGGTTTGTATTAGAGTGGGCAGGCTGCTAAATGAGTAGCATGGTCACGGGAAGCACCGTAGAAACGTAGAAGACTAAAAGGTCGCGTCAGCACTGCAAGCATTAGTTGGCATTGCCCTGCTGTGGTTTGGGTTTATTAGACACTTACGGTCAGTGACATTTTGCAACAAACTTGAAAGGTATTTTGGTAGCGCTGCTGTAGAAAAAAACAATAGTTTTCCAAAATCCCCATTCCAGCATGGCGCTCTCACTAGTTGAGGATGGTATGAAGGCTTACTCATTCGTGAGAGCTCTTGAAGGAGAACTGGATGTAGGATGCAGTGATTTGGTATAGGGACAGGCTTTTAAGCAAAAGAGGATCTTAACTGTCTCACCAGAAGCCTCAACTGGTACTCTTCTCAAACAGGCACTGCCACATAGGACCACAGAATGTTAGAATGAACTGCCTCCTTGTACGACAGGCGTACAGGTGATAGTTTGTGCATTTCCTGACATTCTTTATGGAAAATAGACCGTCTCTATCCGATGAGAGTTAATAGCTAGCGCCGAGCTCCGATTTCTTTTCAGCCATCTCTTCAGCTGCTGAGAGACTCTCTGGTTTTCAGAAACGAGTCCAAATACCCAGTTTTGGCTAGGGCTGCAAATGAGGCTGTAGGGCAGTGTGTTCCACTGCATTTAAAGAACCTGCTGGCTGAAGCGATTCGATGACGTATTTATGTTTGCAAGAGCTGAAGTCTGGTGAAGTGTAAGAAGTTAGAAATAGATCAATGAAAAGAGGAGCTTTTCAATGGTCTTACTCTACACTGTACATACAGCCTTGGCCTTCCTCGTGCCCTAACTTGCCATAATTAGTCCTGTGAAAATGTACTAACTTCAAATCACTGTCGCTATCCTGCTTTCTAACCATCAGTTTGAAACCCTGTCCTTTGAGTAGACTGGAGTTTGAAAATCAGAAGACACGATTAAACGTTCAGCTGGAATATAATCGAGAACATCTGCAAAAACTGACACACACAGTCAGCACGTTGAGGGAGACCACTGCTAAAGAGGAAGCTGAGATTATCAGGCTGCAGAAGGTAACTGTAAAATGTATCTGTCTTTATGGGACTGAGAGGAAAGAATGCATTGAATTACTATTTTGAATTTATGTAGTTGAAGCTGTTGAGTATTTCTTCTAGGGCTTAATTCAGTGTTGACTTTATAAATGACAGTATTCAAGTCTAATTTTTCTTTATTTTTAACACTTTCAGCTCAGAATAACCTGTCATATTAGGGTACTTATTTTACTAAAAACAAGCTTACTAAAAACTGAACTTGGGATTGCTGCAGGTATGGTGCTTGATTGTGTGTAGTTCATAGGACAAGGCAGCATATGATAAAACTAGTAACATATGGCTGAGATTCTCTAGAAGATTCTAGGAGTAAACAACTCTGGTGCTTTGCATCTTCAAGGTACTTCACAGCCACTAATAGACCTAAAATAATTCTGTGAAAATGAATTTAGATTTTTAGTTGAAGGAATACCTATCTTTTCCTTCTTCATAGGGTTCTTTATGAATAAGCAATTTTTTGTTGCATTAATGTTGTTTGTTAAATAAGTTATATTTGTGATGCACTGGAAAATGAAGGAGAAAATAGGTGTAAATGTGCTTTGACTAAAAAACAAAAGTGAAATGTAAAACTGCCCGAAAAAAGGCAAAAAAAACCCCAAACCCATATGCATCCTTTGCACTCTGTATTTTAAAGTTAGAGGCAGGTGTATCTGATACTGAGGAAAACAGTTGACCCTTACTCTGTGACTGCGCCCACGTGCATAATCCTGCTGAAATACAACTGAGCAAATTCAGCTGATTTTGCCCCCGAGGAGGATTGTATTAAATTCTGAAGGTACTTTGTTTGGGTACTGCAGCACCAGTAACTCTTGATTAGGTTGCTGTAATACTTTCATAGACTGTGTCTTTGTGCATGTAATGTTAGCTATTGTTAGTATATGTTAGCTATATGTTAGTATATTCTAGCACCTAATTTCTCACTGGTTAGCAGTGAGTTAAATAGGAGACTCTTCTAGAGTACCTACACAGATCATTTGTTCTCTGGGGGTTACCTCAGCATTTATCTTTAATGAGCAACGCTTTTTAAAAGATTTCAGGTTACCTTAGATGTTGCTAACTATGCTGTAGATGTACAGCAGATGGGATCCCCCTGCACAGCAAGGGACTGACCGAGGAAAAGGGGGCATCCTAGGATCCCTGCCTTGTTCCATGGCTTTATGATTCAGCCCGGTACGGTCACAAATCTGGAGCTGGCTGTGCCTATGTGTACAAACCAGCTGGATCTTCCTGTGTATAAGACATGCTATTTTTCCAGTGCCTTTCAGGTGTTGTGCCGTAACACATTTGAATGCGCTGTAACAGATTTAAACTTTAACTCTTTCTTTCTGTGTGATAAAGGTTCCATATCAAGATTTTCGGTAAATGTTTCTATGCAGGATGAGAAAAAGCTTCTAAAAAAAGTGAACGAAATTGTGGAGGAGCAGCAACATCTTAAGGATAGCTTAAGTGCTCATAAATCTGAGGTTATAAAAACCCAGAATGAAGTTGAAGAGTTCAGAAAGATATTGTTAACTCTTAATAGGTAATTACTAATTGTACTCTTGGGAAAATGATTAATACAGTAATGTGTAGAAGAGTTTTAGTGATCAGATGTTTGAATTTCTCTTGTTCTGCTTTCTTGTGAAAGTTTCATTAGAGACATGGTAATTTGCAGTATGCAGCAGATAAAAAGTGTTTCTAATTCAGTATGTGGTCCCCAAAAGTACCATGAATGAGATGATTTCATGAGAGCCACTGCACAAACCATACTGAATAACACTGTCTTATTATCTATCCTGTATTACGACTTCTGATAAGTACATATTAGCAAACAGCTTGGGCGGAGCATACCAAGTTTGATGGTCACTTCATATCTTTGTTTTATTTGAGCAGTTGATTCAATTAATGAGAGGATTTGTCTTTTTCTCCTGATTCTGTCTTTCTCATTTTCTCCAGACCTTCCAACTCTTGGATACCTTAAACTAATATTAATTCTAGGTCACTATTTTGTCCTTACTCTTCTTTTAAATCAGCTGCTCTGGGGACAGTTTGTACTTCAGTTTGCTTATGCTTCCTTATTGATGTGCTTAATGTCTCTTAATTGGGAGTTTTCTTCATGTTTCAAAACCCAACATGTTGACACAATATGACTTAGTAAACTTGTGGAATTTTACATAAACTCACAGATTGTACACCCAGTCATTTCTTCTCATAGTGTGTAACTTTAATAGTGTAACTGTCATGTCTCTGCCTTATTTAGCAACTTGATGCTATCAAAGAAATTTGTTGAAAGAATCAAGATGTATTTCAAACAGAGTAATGATAAAAGAGACTGCTCTCTGTGAATGTTCAGCAGAGAATGAAGTTCAGTTGTAGCTAGGAAAGGTGGATATTTGAACATGCAATAGTGGGGACTTGTACTGAAACTATGTCCACGCTCCTGGCGCTTGCCATGTGGCAGAGATAATACGGAATAGCAGAGGGTTGGCTCGCCTGCTGGAATCGAGTGCGGTTCCCAGCTCCCTCCTGAGTAATTTGGGAGAGTGAAGGGGATGGGAGAAGTTAAGTACTTTCTCCTTGTGCTTGTTGGGGATTGTAGAGGCAAAAGCCCTCTTTGTGCTTGGTAGCTGTTTGTCACATTGTGTGGATGTTCTTGACAGTGATGCTTCTGCTCTTAGTAATTGTTTGTGCCTTTTGTGCATGTAGGGAAGCTTCAAAATTACAAAAGGAAGCTACAGCTATAGAAACCGCTCTGGAAGAGAAAAGATTAAAACGACATAATATGCTTCTCGAATGCAAGGTGCAGGACTTGAAATTACAGCTCCTGTTGGGATCACTGGATGACATCGGTGAACTAGAGGTACTCAAAATATTTACAGAAGACAGGTCTCGTGGAGGAGCAATTATTCAGTCTTGTATTTAAAGATGCTTATTTTTTCCTTACAAGACAGTGCTGTGTGAGACAAACAGTTACAATAAATACATTGGTTTAATGTGATCAGGCTGCATCCATTCAGGAGAAGGATTTTTGTTCATTTCTGTAGACAGAATCATTCAAAATGCATTCCGTAGACAGAGTTCATTTAAAGGGTGCATTTTTTAATTAGACTCCTAAGATTTTAACTAACTAACTCCATTCTGGCTAGGGGAGAAGCTGTGGAATAAGTTTACCTCATATCGTGTTATCACTGTCTCCTCATTTCACATCCTTCTGATGTATTATTTTAACAGTGTCCAAGTTAACTGTCATATTTCTGAACTGGAATGTCCTTCATATTTATAGCCAGGAACTGAAAAAGAAGGCACTCAGACTGCTTCAAGTATTTATGAAAGGGAAGAGGCAATTCAGATAGACTACAGCAGCCTCCCAGAAGACCTGAAAGTAATCTTTTTTGTTTGAAATTTTGTGTGTGTGTGTGTGTGTGTGTGTTTTGGTTTTGCCACAATACGTAGCAATGATGTATGGGATTTCTAGGTAGGTCAATTTCCTATACACCTGAGTTTTAATTTAATAAATAGAATAAAAATGTAATGGAGAAATAGTAGATAAACAAACCAGAGCTTTTTTTTTTTTTTTTCCTTCCTCCTTTACATTCTGCCTTTAAATTCCATCACTGTGACTGAAAACTCCAGAAACAAATGATTGGCTGCTGGGGTGGTTGTATCACTTTCTCTCTGTATTGTTTTCAGAGACTGAGACTTAAAATACTTCCCTTTGTAACAGTCCATTAGATCATATTTTTTAACATTTTTTGTTGTTTGGGGTTTTGTTTGTTTGTTTGTTTTATTTTTTTGTGGGTTGGTTTTCGTTTGTTTGTTTTCCTTTTTAATCATAAGGAAAATAATTCAATGTCAGATGCTGGGTACAGAGCAAGGGATGAATCTGTCATCACTGCAACTTGTCTCAAACAATTCACTGAGAACCTGTCTCCAAAGGGTTTCAATGCAAATCAAGTAGGGAAACCAACTAATCCTCCTCCTCTGTTCTATTTTAACCCAGACTTCTAGAAGGGAATTTGTTGTCTGCTTTTAAGGGTCTTGTGGAAGAATACTTAGGACTCATTCATTCTGAGAACTAAGACTCTGAGTGGAGTTCTGTGTTTTATGGTGTTTGTAGTTAAAGCTATTAGATGAGTGGGATACTTCCTCCAGAAACTGTGAGTATTTTCCATATATGTTGAAATGTCTTGGCGTAAAAGCAAATTTTATTGCTCTAGTATTTTTTGTTCTTTAGGACCTAGAGTCTGATAAGGATATAGAAGAACAACTGAACCAGATGCAGCAGGAAATAAAATCTAAAGGGAATACTTTAATGAAGGCAGCTGCTCCAAACCTGAGAGCAGTTGAGAAGCTGCAGCTCACTCTGAACAAGTTCCACGAATCACTAGATGGTAATTCTGAGTCTTTCATATTAATCTCTTCTGACTGTGAGGGTTTTCACCCTAATTGAAATTTCTCTTTCTGGGGTTCGTCCTGCTGACTTTGCTTCTTTAAGATACGAAGGTATTTTTATGCTCGAGTGTTTATCCTCAGTTGTCTTCTTAATTATGTGTAAACAATTTACTAACTTATACTTTCCTCTGTGTTAGCTTACTGAAATACAGTTTGTGTGAATGGAAACTTTGTTGGCCAAATGACATCGTAAAGTATTCTTGCTTATTTTCCAAAATTGCTGACTTTAATCATAAAATTCTTCACATCTTTCTTAAATAATTGGAGTAGCTTATATATGCTGTCCAGAACTCAGACATGAGCATTACTGCAAAATGATTGGTAGCGTCAGAGCATTGCAGGTGGTAACGTGTTAAGAAAACTGAGTTCTGAAACTGTTACAGGTTAATGCTGGTGCTTCCCAGCTTCAGAAGGAAGACACAACAAAAATGGCTTCCCAGCTTACGGAAGGAACTGGGAGAAGAACTTTGTTCACTGCTCCAAAAGAATATGGCATAGAGCAGATTGAATACATCCCAGCTTTTTGGGTTTTGGGGCCTCCATTTGGAATCTGGAAAGAAACTCAAACTCCTTGTGTGTACACTAGGACCTTCTTCTGCAGCAAATGTTTTCTTTGATGCTTGTTACGTTTCACTATAGATGTTTGTTCTGTGTATTTGCTTAGAGGCTTATTATGGAATATTTTCAATACTTTATTTCCGTAGCTTTTGAGACCAGCAGAAAGGAGGCCAGAGCATGCAGGCAGGAATTTGAACAGGTGAAGAAAAAGAGATACGAGCTTTTTAGCCAGTGCTTTGAGCATGCCTGCGTAGCCATTGATGAGATCTACAAGAAACTTTGCAGAAACAGCAGTGCTCAGGTTTGTCGTGTTCTGAGGGTCTTGGTTTAAAAGACCTGCTCAATGGCTTGGTTATCTACAATAAGAGGACTTAGTAACATGTTACTTTTTGATTTCGAAAGACAGTCCTGAAGAAGAAAATTACCCAGGTGGTAAAGACTTGACAATTTTGGGGCCAGAGGAGGATTGGGTAGTATATCAAAGCATGCTTGACTTGAGACAGAGAAATGGCATCTGAAGTGTTAACAGAGTTGACAACTACTCAGTCTGGGTTAGTTTTACTCTTTGTATTTAGCAGACCTGTAAATTACCAGGACACAAATGTGAAACATATTCCAGTACTTCATTTTAAAATAACATTGGTCTACCCATCTAGTGATCCAGTAGTAAGTAATTAAAACCACTTAATCATTAGTATAGATAAAGCTAAAAACGATAAATCACCATTTCAGTGCTAGTGCTTGGTGTGAGGTTTTGAAGCTCTCTATTCCCCCTTCAGTAAATATTTTTAAAAGATAGGCTGTTAGCAGTTTGAAAGAAACAGGGAGAAAAATTGTGTCACAGTTGTATTAATCTTTGCTAGCGTTCCAGTATTAATGTCGGAAATAAAGAGGAAACTTCCAGATGATTTGGTTACATCAAATTCTGTAGATGGCTGATGTATCAAGGGCTCAGGCTGGAACTCTTAAGTCTTAAAAGTTCAGATTATGGCTTTTCCATGAGATATTCAGTGAATACCTTAAGTATCTTTAAATATATCCCTTCTGCTTCTCAGCTGGACAGGATAATAAAGCATTTCTGTCTTCAAGATTACAGGGAACACACCTTCTCCCCTAGACTAAACATCAGGCAGGTCTTGATTTCACACCACTCCAAAAAAAAACATCTCGTCACTGTAGATGAACGGGTGTTTGCTACAAATGAAGCTAACCTACCTGCTTCAACACTAGCTCAGTCAGTATTTAAACCTAAAAAATACGCATCTTAATAGTGACGCTTACAAAATGATTAATAATGAAATGTGGATGTTTCCAGGCATTCCTTAGTCCTGAAAATCCTGAGGAGCCTTATCTGGAAGGCATTGGCTTTAACTGTGTGGCTCCTGGAAAACGCTTTATGCCAATGGACAGTTTGTCAGGAGGTGAAAAATCTGTGGCAGCTCTGGCTCTTGTGTTTGCTATACACAGGTAAGAGAAATTTTATGGTGTTACGCAACTATGCAGCTGAGTAAGCAGTGAGAAGATAGTGTTCCACTTAGATACGTTTCAAAAATCTGCTAGTAAGGGTATTCAGCCATTTCTAAAGTCGTTAGTCTTTACCTGTCATTATTACTTAAGAAAATGTTCATGATAAAGTAAGTGAATCTCTAAAGTAATGAGAAAGTTTATTAACATTTTTGTATCTAAATGCAACTACTGTCCTGTCTTTACAGTTTTCGGCCAGCACCTTTTTTTATTTTAGATGAGATAGATGCTGCCCTGGATAACACAAACATTGATAAGGTAAGCTGGTCCCTTTCACCTTATCCTTTTAAAGACAATATAACATCTTTTATAGAAGGATGTTTACTTTTTGTCACCGGTTGCTGGGATGAAGAGATTGACTATACTGTCGTAGCCTTTTTTAAAACATATTGGGTCTAGGACTGGGGTTGTGGTTGTTGGAGATGTTAGACCAGGGCTGGGTTTAAATTGATAAATCAGAATGTGTTTATTTAGTCCCTGAACTGTGAAGTTCAGAAAAATAGGTCAGGAGTGTGAAAGTGTAACGCGTGACATGTGGTACAGTCTGACATGACTGTCACTTGTGAATTGCTAGTTGTGCTTGGTTGGAATTTTTAAGGTCTTTTGGTCCCTTTACCTCCAAGAGGCAGAAAGGAATGTATTTTCATGCTTAAAATCAAGTCATTCTATCACTAGAGTATTTGTTTTCTATAATTGGCCTACGAGATATTTTTACATGCACGTAGCACTGGTTAAGGACTATCACTCCCATATTTTCAGTCACTGTAAATTACTGCTTGATTAACATAGTTTCCTGTCCTCCTTTCAATTTCTTTCTCTTTCTGCTAATAATAATTCACAGTTAACAAAAACTTACGACAGAATGCAAACAGTAAATACTGCCAGCTGTAGGTGTCAGGCTCTGGGAGGAGGAGACTCAATACAAGGAGGTGGTATGTAGGAGAGGAATCAAACGTCCCCCTGTGCCAGGATTTTCTTTTATGGAAACATTTCGTTCCACATAAAGTAAGATTAAGCATCTACTTGCATTAATAATGATGCCAGTCTTGGTAGGGCCTAAAAAAACAAAGCAGTTTATAATAAACAGCAGACTTTGGGTTTTTTTCTTTTCTCTTTTCTCCCTTTTCTAATGAAGTTGCCTGTGGTATGCCAAGTACACCAGTTTGCTTGGAGGATCCCTCTTGTAGTAGACAGCGGGGAAGTTGCATTACTTGTGCCTGCCAGAGGGAATTCCATCTCAGAGGTTACTGACTGTGTAGCATTGTGAGACTTCGTTTCCCGAACCTGAGTTCTTCAAGCATTCTTTGGGATACAAGTTCATGAGGGATACCATTACCATCTGCCACTTCGATGGTAGTGCCCCGAGTGTGTTTTAACTCTGTCAGGTCTGTTTCAGCAACACTTGGGACATCATGGGACTGTGATGAAGATAACTTCAGTAAGCTTTAGGATTTGGCTCTTAATGACATGAGTCCTGGAGGTTTTCAGGACCAGGTGAAATGGGGCTGTGACTGACCCGGTCTAGCGGGAGGTAGGCAAGGGGGTTGGAACAAGGTGATCTTTAAGGTCCCTCCCACCTCAAGCCATTCTATGATTCAAAAACAGATTACAGAGCAAGTGATCACAAAACACCTCTGTGATCTAAGCTTTTTAACAGCATACTTTTCTAGATATTAGTCTTTGACTCAGGACTGGTATGATGTGGATCTAGACTAGATATAAGGAAGAATTATTTTACGCTGAGGGTGGTGAGAGCCTGGCCCAGGTTGCCCAGAGAGGTGAGAGGTGCCCCCTCCCTGGTAACATACCAGGTCAGGTTGACGGGGCTCTGAGCAACCTGATGTAGTCCCTGCAGGTTGGACTGGATGACTTTTAAATGACCTTTCTAACCCAAACCATTCTGTGATTCAATGATAATTGTCCTGGCTAAATACCAGAATTGTGTTTTCTGGATGTTGTTCTTAATTCTGGAGTCAAATCACAGAATCACAGAATGGTGGGGGTTGAAGGGACCTCCGAAGATCATGGACTCCAACCCCCCTGCCAGAGCAGGACAAAACTAGAGCAGTTCACACAGAAATGCATCCAGGCAGGTCTTGAAAGTCTCCGGAGAAGGAGACTCCACAACCTCTCTGGGGAGTCTGTTCCAGTGCTCTGTGACCCTTACAGTAAAGAAGTTCCTCCTCATGTTAAGGTGGAACTTTCCATGCTCGAGCTTGAATCCATTGCCCCTCATCCTATGACAGGGCACGAGTGAAAAGAGGCTATCCCTGCCTTCTTGACACCCAGCCCTCATGTATTTACAGACATTAATTAGATCCCCTCTCAGTCTTCTCCAGACTACAAAGCCCCAGGTGTCTCAGCCTTTCCTCCTAAGGCAGGTGTTCCATCATCCTTGTAGCCTCCATTGGACTCTCTCGAGCAGATCCCTGTCTCTCTTGACGGGGGAGCCCAGAACTGGACGCAGTACTCCAGGTGAGGTCTCGCCAGTGCAGAGTAGAGGGGGAGGAGAACCTCCCTCGATCTGCTGGACACGCTGCTCTTAATGCACCCCAGGATGCCATTGGCCTCCCTGGCCACAAGGGCACGTTGCTGTCCCTTAGAGAATTGTCCACCGGGACTCCAAGGTCCTTCGCCACAGAGCTGCTCTCCAGCAATCACCTCTTAACCTGTACTGGTGCATTTCATTACTCCTTCCCAGGTGCAGGACTCTGCACTTGCTCTTGTTGAACCTCTCGAGGTTCCTCAGTGTATGATGGCTGATGATTTAGTTACACAGGCTGCCTCCAAGATTCCCTTCACCATCTTCCTTTTCTGCTATTACAGCACTTGATGCTGAATGACACACATTTGCTTTTGTTAGAGCTGCAGTGTGTCAGGTGATTGGTGCTTTCTGTCTCTGCAGAGGTCTGACGTGGTCTTTTGGATACAAGTGTAAAATTCCCTGTGGTTGTGTCTGGAGCTGGGCAGAGGTCCCAGCTCATGCCTAACAAAACAGCAGGATTACTTCAGTTTATCCCCATAATTCTTCTTGCGGTTCCAGATGCACCAGTTGTCAGTTGTTACCCTTTCCATCACACTGGTGATGTCCAGTACAGGAACAGCTTTCCATGGGTACTGCAAATGGCACGTTAACGGAGCTGCTGAGAGACACTGTGATGAGGCACTTTGCCTTTCTGAACAGGCTTGTTCTGACCCACCTAGCAGAACAGATGTCCACCTTACACCCAAGAATATGCCAAGAGCCATTCTCCTTCAGAAGGCTATATACCACAAATAGCTGATTTTTCTCTTTCTTATGCAGCTGGGTTTCTCAATTCAATCTGGCTTATTTTGCTTCAGCTAAAAGTCATGTTCATAGCCACAGAAGGTGGTCATCCTAACAGTTGTAGCCAAAAGGTTCCTAGGCTTACAGCTTCAGCTGGTAGTGTTTTTACAGTTGGCCAAGTGTCACATTTCGTTTGACGCATCAGCAACAGTAATGTGTCTTTTTAAGATGTATATTCAAGAAAATAATGCAGAAAGTTCATTTTAAGTTCTGGTCTAATGTATTTATATAAAAATAACATAAAAAATACTGTCTTATGAGTTAAAACCAAAACTCACTTCCATCACATGTAGCTGTGCAAACAGAAGTCTAATTCAAAATGTATTGGTTTTCCTTTTCTCCGGGTTTTAATTTATACTGTGGCTGTCTGCAGCAAACCAGTGCATGTTTAGGATCTTGGTGGTGTACAGCTCCTAACAGTCTCTTCACACTCTTTTCCTTACTCAGCTTCCTTTGCAGCTACATTAAGATATTTTTCACGGGCACTGGCCTTTTCCTGTAACTCTACTCACTGGAATCAAGAATTCTTACGTGTTTTCAAAAAGTAGCAAATCTGAGTGGTTGTCTTAAGAACATGCAAGGTGTCTTGTATTTCTCATTTTCTCCTGTTATTTCATAACTGAAATTACTGGATTCTGCAGCTAACGTGGTTGACTTCTTTCCTCCTCAGTCCCTAATCAGAGGGTGGTGTCAGTCTGCCCAAACTGATTTTCTGCAATCTGTGGCTTCTTTCCAAAGGTCTCAAGTTTCATTAGAGAGCAGGCACGGCAGCAGTTTCAAATGATAGTCATTTCCCTCAAGGAAGAGTTTTTTTCCAAAGCAGACGCATTGATTGGAGTGTGTCCAGAGGTAACATGAACAATTTAAGTCCTACAGTTTTTTGTTGAAGTTCTGGTTTGCACCTTACCTGTTACTGCACTGAATCACATACGCAGTGGTGTTGCTGGGTGCGAACTCCTGCGTGTCCAGGAAGAAGTGCAGGTGGTGGTTCGCTGCAAAGACTTGTTTTGGTAACTCAAGCTCACTATCTGAGCTCAGTCATTTGTGGAACGTCTGCTGCAAATAACAGAACTGCTTTAAATCGTGTGATCTTTTCTCTCCTCAGCACGATGACATTACCTTCAGTCGAGTACTGACTTTGGATCTTACCAAGTATCCTGAGGATGATGACCAGGAGAGAACAGAGCAGCAGAAAAGCAGTCCTCTGTCACAATAAAGCACTGATGATTTCAGGGCCAGGTGACAGCAGCAAGAGCTCTGCTTATAACTAACTGTGACATATCTGAGTTTGAACGTGTGCTAGAGAAATGTTTCCCTTTCAAATGGAGCAGTTGTCTAAAGTTATGGCAGCAAACAACTGGTTTTATTGATACGGTTTTGTTAACAAGTATGAGGTTGTTATTCAAGTGTGTACATTCTGGTCTTCAAATGGCTTGGGATATTTTTGCCTTAAAATGAAGGGTTACGTGTTCACGTAAGCACACTATGACAGAGGAATCCACCTCTTGCTTTTCCTAGGCAATGTCACATTCTTAGCTGTCTCCCGTGCTCTGGCTGGATGCCTGCTACTGCTGGTCAGCACTGTTAAAATCTCTCCTTTTTGTGCTGCAGCTCCATCCCTTTGCCTTCAGAGGGGATTAGTTTCAGGGCTTTAAACCAGTACGGTGCTGCAGCCTGCCTGTTAGCTTTTGTGACTTTTGGGATGCTCAGTGAGACTTGAGTCTTCCATCCCAACCATACAGAAATATTAACTTTAAAAAAAGCTCGTGCGCTCTCTCTGTAGGTGTGATGTAACCTGGAAACATTTCATCTTTGATGAAACACCACCCCAGTGTTCTTTCCCTGCAGAAGTGGAAAGAAAACAGGTGTGAGTCAGAAGCCATATGGGGAGCAGCAGCTTTAGAAAAAGTATGTTGAAGGTGAGATTGTTATTACAGAGCTGTTCCAGTCACGTCAAGCTGATGTTGATAGCTGTGCTTCATTTAAGCAGCAAAATGACTTGAGTTTGGTTACAAACCCCTGGTTGCGCAAGCCCGAATTACTCCATCTGGCTGCTTCTGTTTCACATCAGTATATGCTGAAAAACTTTATTTGGTTTATGGATGTTTGTAATAATTAACTCTCGGGTTCACATACAGCTTCCTTTCATCCACCATGCTGCATCTATACACCCACCCTGTAATGTACTGCTGCTACGGTGCTGTCGCCCACAACTGATGATGTCTGGGCCTGTGGGGAGCAGCAGACAGTGTGGGGACACTTCAACATCAGTGTGTCCACCTACACTGGGGACAGATGTTCATCAAATACTTACCTTGCTGCCACACTTGATTGAATAAATTATTTACTGTTAAGTCGTGAGTTACCATTGGTCCCTTACTTCAGAATCCACTTGCAGAGGGGGAATACTTAAGAGTAGTGGGAAGAATAAAACACAACAGAAGAGCACAACACAACAGAGACACCCCCTCAGCTTCATTACACAGCTTGAGCAAAACAGGATAGTAAGTGGTCAGCAAGTTTCAGTAAATACCCCGGTCCCATTAAAAAATAATAGTGAGGTAGAAGAGCCATTAACAGGAGAATCCCCAAGCATCATTCAACACACCCATGTGTGTGACTAGCTTGTGTATTTTGCAAAAGGTAAAACTCACTTGAAGCCTTGACAACGGACACCTGAAGTCCTTAGCACTTGTCTCACCTGTTAAAGCCCGAGTATGGCTGACAGGCTGCCGCTCAAGAAAGAGGGCTGGGTCAGACGGAAGAGACGAGGCAGTGTGGACGCACTGATCAAGATTGCTTTTCTAGGCCAAGTGTCTTCAGGTCTTAACCGACCTCAGAACAGGGACAAAGACTTCCATACCACACAACCTCTATCCCTCTCAGTACTCTCTGGTCTAGAAAGAAGCAAGCACCTCACCTTAGAGCTTTTCATTTTCACACACAAGTACTAGAGGAAAAGCAGAGAAAGGGTTTTGTGACATGGGAGTGAAGAGCTGACACACCCAAAAAAAAAAAAGTCACCTGACAGACCCATCACTTCCCCTCCCTGTAAAACCTCACAGTTCAGTGGCGTCTTGGAAGGAGTAACAAATGAATCCACGGGCAACACAGAGAAACCTGACTGAAACAACCCTCGGGACGGCCAGATATGAGCGTGCAGGCAGCAGAACAAAGCGTGGTCCCCAGTGTTCTCTCCTGCAGCCATGGAGGTTAGAGGCAGCCGATTAGAGAGTTCAGATTACCAGTGTTAGCAGCTGGACCAGTGATTATGTCAGCTCAGTGCTGAGACAGTTCAGCGGTAGGTGCACTAACACCTCAGGAGACAACAGACAGTTACTGCAGTGCCTAACCTTAACCGTTTGAGTAGTTAACTGGAGTCAAACCCGCACACTAGAAATTGCCTAGGGATACACCATCAGATACTGGTTCTGATTCTGCTGCAGGATTATTCACTACCTGCTTTTTGAAATAACCAGCAGCTTACTATGTGATGTAAACAACATCGGAAATATTGTCATCCAACTACACTGCCAATAGGTCAGCAAACCCCCAGGCACACACGCTATGCCCTTACTGATACATTAGTACATCCTTTTCTCCCACCGTGATCTCACTCACACCTGTTAAGGCTAGCAAGGGAAATGTTCCTGCCACAAGTCTAAAATAGGCAGGTTATTATGACATGGGTATAAGTGTGGAACAACAATTCCTGCCTCCAACACCTTAGTGGTCTGAATCTCGCAAGCTGCTTTGCACTGAAAAGAGCCCTGAGGAGTTCAACCTCCAAGCAGCCCAAATGCAGCTCAGCCAATGAGAAGAATGCCAAAAGTAAGTTCTGAGAGATTCAAACGTTACCTCTGTTGGGCATTCCCCTTGGTAAGAGCTCGGACCACATGGCTCGAAGCACAGGAAGAGAAAACTTGCACCTGCTTCAAAGTGAACCTGCAGGTACCATTCTACAACACAGAAGTGCCTGGAGAGTGACTCATCCAAGTCTCGGGTTTTACGTACATCACGTATTTACAGCCCTAAGAAACAAAAAGCTAAATGTACAATTTTTATTCCACTTAAAACCATGGAAATGCTCAGCTTAAAACTTTTTCTGCAGCAGATGTAAACCACCTCCTGTTAAAAAGCTTCTGGGGTGGGCTTTGGTGGTCGTTTTTTTTTGTCTCAATAGTGGGCACACCACTATGACTGCTTGATCCTCTTAGGAGATTCAGAGCCATTTTCTCCTGACTTCCTTTTAGCACAGTCCACACATGAAGTTCCTGTGGAGGGAGAGGGAAGGAGACGAGAAAGACATTTTAATATTGCTACATCCTTGTGCCTTGTACACTTTCTATTACGAGCACCAAATATTAGGATAAACACAATACTGGTCTCCTGCGGTTCTTCTCTTTGGGTTCTCAGTTAGAACACTAACCCTTCTGGAAGTCTGCACCAGTTCAGGATCTCAAGCTCTTCCCCAGCCCTGAGCTCTGGTACTAAGACAAACTCAGGAACCAGATAATTATACTTCTGCTTTTTGAAGCAAGTGATTCTTTTGTGTGGTAATGTCTGTGGAGTTTACAGGTGAGAAGCTTCTTTGAAAAGTTTAAATTCCTCATTCAGAGGAAAAAACTTGTTGGTGTGAGCTACTTTTTAAAATATAAACAGCAGAGCTGGACAGCAAAAATGAGTAGAAGGGAAATTCCTTCAAGATCATCACATCCATCAGTTACAGCTCTAGATATTGTGGGGTATTATACAAATCTGTGTTAAGGAAGTTTTTTTATCTACATTTTCTGGGGCTTTTCCATGCTATTATTTGTAATTTCACTGACAGCTGAAAGCCAGCAGTTATCTGTTAACACGTAGAAAGAAAGAAAGAGGGTAAAAAGAGAATCTGTTAGAAGTAGACTTTCAGAGCTCAGTCAGAGCACTGCAAAGTAAGAACTTAGTTACTTTGCAAATAAGAGATTTATTTTTCTCTCTCTGATAGATGGAACTTCCTGTGAAAAGAAGACTCTTACTTACCCAGCAGTGTTGTGCTGTCCACTCGATCAGCATCTACAGAAGTGCAAGAGAGAGCAACAACACCATTGGCATCCAGAAAGTTTCATGCAACATCCCAAACCAGCAGGGTTGAATTTGCAATCATAGAATGGTTTGGTTTACAAAGGACCTTAAAAATCTCTTGGTCCAAGCCACCTGACATAGGCAGGGACACCTCCCACCAGAGCAGGGTGCTCAGAGCCCCATCCAGCCTGGCCCTGAACACTTTCAGAGATGGGCCATCCACAGCTTCTCTGGACAACCTGTTCAGTGTCTCACCACCCTCACCGTGAAGAGCTTCTTCCTAACGTCTGATCTAAATCTACTCTCTTCCCTTCAAAACCATTACCCCTTGTCCCATCACTGCACTCCCTGATAAGAAGTCCCAACTCATCTTTCCTGTAGGCCTTCTTTAAGTACTGGAAAGCTTCTATAAGGTGTCCCCAGAACCTCCTCCTCCAGGCCAAACAACCTCAATCTCTCACCCCATCCTCATAGGGGAGGTGTTGCAGCCCCCTGATCATCTCCATGGCCTCCTCTGGGCCCACCTGAGCAGGTCTGCATCCTTCTTATGCTGGGGGTCCCAGAGCTGAACACAGTACTCAAGGGGGGGTCTCAAAACAGCAGAGGGGAAGAATCACCTCCCCTGACTGACCTGCTGGCCACACTTCTGATGCAGCCGAGGATGGAACTGATGTTCTGGGCTGTGAGTTCACATTGCTGGCACACACTGCATTTTTCATCCACCAACTCCCCCAAGTTCTCTTCCACAGAGCTGCTCTCAATCCACTCCTGGCCCAGCCTGTATTTGTGCTTGGGACTGCCCAACCTAGGTGCCAGGACTTTCAGCTTGGCCCTGTTGAACGCGAGGCTTACGTAAGCCCACTACCTCTCAAGCCTGTCAAAGTCTCTCTTGCATCACTTCACTCCAGCATGCCCACCCCACTGCACAGCTTGATGGTGTCAGCAAGCTTGCTGAGGGGGCCTCAATCTCACTGCCCACATCACCAGCAAAGCCACCAAACAGCACCAGTCCCAACACTGACCCCTGAGGAGCTCCCCTCATCACTGGTCTCCACACAGACATTGAGCCATCGACTTCAACTCCGAATGCAACCATCCAGCCATCTCCTTATCCACCGAGTGGTCCATCCATTGAATCCACATCTCTCCAACGCAGAGACAAGGGTGTTGTGCGCGACAGCATCAAATTCCAGGTAGAGGACAGCGGTTGCTCTTCCCTTATCCACCAACACTGTAACCCCATCACAGGCCACCAAATTTGTCGGGCAGAATTTGCCCTTCACGAAGTTATGTTGGGTGTCACCAATTGCCTCCCACCACTAGCTATACACGACATCAATGCCTCAGACCAACTGCCCACTGCTCAGACGTGGCATCCTGTGTGGAGCTACACAAAATCTTCTTCTGAAACAGGATACATTACCTGGACTCCTCTGCTTGCAGATTTCAGCCGTCAGATCTTGAACGTACTCTGGGAATTGTTTAAAGCAGTCCCCATAGGACGCTACTTTTATTCCGTGCAGCAGCATATCTGCCTGCAGCTTAAAAAAATGATCTTCATTTTCTTTAAGCACCAACATATAATGTTCTAAATCCACTTTATTCTTTACTGTGTAAAGAAAAAGAGCTTGGAATATCTGATCACGCAGAGTCTCTCCACAGCCCAAAAACAGAAAGGACTTGGTTCGATACAAATGTTGAAGAACTCCCTGGCAGGAAATACAAACACACAAGAACTACATTGACCTCAGGAGTCAAAAGGCCAAAGCAAAAGACTTTTAAAATACGTCAGACTTAAAAGGAGAAGCAGGGCAAACATCACTATTGAACTGAATTAAGGCTATGTTTCAGGATCAGGGTAAACTGACATTTCACAAACAGTGTTTCTACAGAAAACCAAAGAGATACTCAAAGTTACAACAGAAAATTAAATACACATAGAAGTAATTCAGTAAGGAAATTTCACATTGAAAGAACTATGATAAGAGTATTAGGCTCCCATTAGGTCAGGCTGTAAATAAGGAAAATTTAACATTCTTGACCAAATATTTGATTTCTTAAAATACCCGAGATAGGACATGAAGTACAGGATCCAGAGTTGGTAACAGCTTAAGCCCCTAGACAATGAATCCAAGCAATCAGATGGTGAGGAATCCTTGCTCTGGTGTCTAGTATTTTGGGGTTAATGTTCTTCCATGAGATAAACACAGAGAACTCCAAACCCATGAAATACAGCTGAGAGTTCTGTCATTTACAAAGCAGCAGTACACAGGAGCATGTGTTGCCCTAGCAACGTAGCTGGCTTTCTGAATACTGTCCTTTTTCTGGGCCCCAGTTATTTAATCTCTACAATCTGGTAAAACCTTAGCCTTAGGTAATGTTTGTACAGTGATTACAGTAAAATAGCTTCGCAAAACATAGTCAAAATGTTAAAGGTCGCACAAACCGTGACTTCAGGATCTTGAGTAACATCTTTATATCCCGAGGGATCTAGCACCATTCCACAGGGATCTGTATATAGGCCGTGAATATGAAGAACTCCGTATTTTATATGGCCTCTTGCCCACTGAAGAACCTAAAGCAACAAATCATGCAAGTTACTCACTTCAGTTGTACTCTCCTGTACTACAGTAACCAGGATTCTGCAAAAACACATAGCAGTCATGTTGCTGGCTCAAGCTTATGATATATATATATATTTTAAGATTATTATAAAGTATAGAACTAGATATTTTGCTAAC
>JANHFX010001472.1:190917-203539 GCA_027560015.1 Chloroceryle amazona | reverse complement strand
CTCCCCACCCCGGCCCGCCCCCAGCCCCGAGGTCACCCAAACGCCGAGGGACAGCTTGCCACCAAAAAACATCCTTCGTCTGCCTGCCCAAAACGGAGCTGGTTTCCCAGCCCGGCGACATGACTGCCTGGCACAAATCCCCCTCCGATGAACGTGAGCTACTAATTTTGTTTCTTAGTTCGTTTGTTTGCTGGAGCCGCTAAAGATGCGCTACGGAGCCTCTCCGAGAAGTTTTACCACGCTGCTCGGTGCCGCCACAGCTCCTCCCGAGCTGATGCCGCCGGGTCCTCTGCGTCCCAATGAACACTTTGCCCACGAAAGGATACTTGAAATAAAAATAAGAGGTACCTTCCATTTAAGCCTCGGAGATCCGGGAAGCCCATTCGGAAGACGCAGCTTCTAACAGCTGGTGCCCCTGTCTACAGGTCCCGTGTTACACGGCTCCAGCACACCACCGATCATCTTTTTCTGCTCCCGCGACAAACCATTAAAAAGAAAGCCAGGCAGGTCGCTGCTGGCAGCCGTAACCGCTGCCTCCGAAGGGAGCGGAGCCGGGTTCGGCCCGACCCGGCCCCGCCGCCCCCACGCGCTCCTGGCCGCTCACCTCCCGGGAGCCTGGGGAGCCAAGCCCGTTCCTGCAAGGATATTAACCCCAAAATAAACACTCTAACACCACGTTCTACGCACACCCCCTCGGCTGCCTACGAGCTGCCGGCTTCCCCTCCGCCGGTCGCGCAGCTCCGGGTCCCGGCCGATGGCAGCTCGCCTGGCCGCCCTCCGTGGTCAGCCCGAGGCTGTCGGCGGCGCCGCAGGCGGGCAGAGCACCGCTCCCCACCCCCCGCCCCCCCAGGCCCCCCCCCCCCCCCCGGGGCCCCCTCCCGCCCCCCGGGGCCGTCGAGCAGCCCAGACTGGGCCAGCCACTCCGCCCGCCAGCCCTACCCAGCCTCCTCTCAGCCGCTGTCAGGGGTCCCCCCCTGGCCCAAGTGCTCCGTACCTCGGTACCCCCCAGGCGACTCTCCTGGGACGTGCCTCCTTTGCAGTTCGCCCGGCTGGTTCGGTACCAGGTTGACTGGCAGACTAAAGAAGTAATTTTGCGGGCTTTGAAACCGTTTTTCAGATCAGAAGAGTTTTCACGAGAGGTTTTGGCATTGTTAGGGGAGGAAGAGGGCTTTTCTACGCTGTCCTTTCTGTGACTCGTTCCCAGTGACTGGGTACGGGGTTCTCTGTCAGCATTTTATCCTCCTATGCAGACAGCCCCTTACACATCCCTGGTGGCACACTTGCTGAAGAAGCTGCTTGCGCAACGCCTGCGAGATTAGTGCCATGTTTTAAAGCCCTTCACAGACCGGAGTACTATATATATTCTTATATCAGCAATTAGTATTTCTGAACTTGTAGTGATCGAGCTTGTTTATCTGGTTGACACTTCGGGCAGCCTTAACAATGCAATTGGTGTCAGCGAGCTCGTTCAAGTTGTTGTGCCCCTTAGTGAAGCGTAAGGCAATGAGCAAAAAGATTGGTACGGGATTTTGTGGAGATATAAGAACAGCCTCTGAAGGTTGGTTGGAAACAATTGCATGTCTGACTAAAATTAAGCTTAAAGCTGTTTTCCAGAATCTCTGTGTACATCTTCTTGATCTTGTTGCTTTGTTTATGTGCTGTGGTTTTTTTTTAGTGTGTTTTGTTTGTTTGTTTGTTTGTTTGTTCCTAATCATGCAGGAAGCTAAATCACAGGCAGGACGTGAATGTATAAATAATTATAGAAGTGATCCACTCACCTACGTTACTGACATACCTGTAAGGGAAGACACTGCAAACCAAATGTTTCTTTCAAACCTCTCCTCAAAATCGCTGGTCTGATCTATCTCATCTTTCCAGCATCTCCTGTTAACGTCTTCTTGAGGTACTGTGGCAGACATCATTTTCTTACCCTCATTTACTTCATCATCTTTGTTTAAAAGTCTGCTGAGTTAAGCACCTTTCCCATTTAATCATTCTTGATCCATTTCCTAATTTATCTGGCACACTAATTTTTCTCCCTCATTTTATGTTACAGTATATGTGAAATAAAGGCACCAGAACCACTTCTAAACTCTATGGGGATAGCTGGGGGTTGACTGCACTGAAAATAAAAGATTGATCTTTTCAGGTTCAGGCTTTTTCAGATTGTATTTTGCAGCAGGCTTCGTTTTACAGCACCAGAGCTGATTCCTCTCCAGAATGTTCAAATGTGAACATTAAATTAAGCCTACAATATTCTGAGCCCTAGGGACTTAGTCTTTCTAATTTTCACCTCTGCAGTTTCTCAATTTCTTACTCAGTGATCTATAAGTGAGCGTTTTGCTAAATGTAGTATTGATTTTTATGAGAAACTTTTGCCAATTAACATGGCAGTAACTTTTATCTTTGAATGCCTTTTACTTGACAAGTTCTTCCTAAGTCTCAAAGGTTTCTGTGCTGATTCTGACCATCAGGAAATAGACTGTGACTACATGGAGATATATTTGCTAAGATTTTTGTTAGTGCAACTCCACATATGTTTGCTGCTGTTCAGTATCAACACCACTGCTGCTGCTTACTTCAGCTTCAGAAGTAATAGCAATTTAGTTTCAGAAATTTTTAGTAATACCATTAGTATATACAGAACTCTGTGCAGCTGCTGATACCTGAAGCGCATTACTCTGTAGTATTGCACAAAATGGGTCTGTATGATGAAGTATCTAAGCTGTTTCTCGCTGCCAGCAGTTTGCCTGAACCAGATCGTTTCACAGTTGGTTTTGTTTATGATGAAAAATCAATAACGAAAAAATTGACCATTCATCAGAAATGATGGGATAGTCAAGGAAATACAACTAGCTAATTTTACCACCCATTTTGTTTCTACTGTTTTTTCAGAGATTAGAATATTTAAGAAATAAAAAAAGACTATATGCTGTGGAAAGCAGAAATACTTCTTGCCCTATGGAAAGTTCACTTTTGTACAAAACAGGGAAAACTGGATCACTATCTAAAAGATCCTCCAGACTGTCTGACACTCATTTCATTATATTCTGCACTTCCACTGCATTCCACCCCACTGGCTATTAACAGTAATATGAATTATAGCTAGTCACTGTTTTAATTATAAACCAGATGCACTGTTTCCATCAATGATTGATAATGCTCTGACTTTTTTTCTTTAATTTGGAGTGTCATACTGACTAGATAACTTGTAATCACCATGAGAATGATTTTAACAACAGAATGACTTTAAAGATTATTCTGCTATATATAAACCATGAGAAGTGGTCAGAATTGCAACATTAGAAAACCCTTTCATTAACAAGCTCATGAGACACACTGCAGGACTTTATATTTGAATTTATGTTATATTCATCGAATCAATGGGACTTTTTCATGAGCTTGCAGGGACTTTCACAAATCTCATTAATTTTCTGTTCACATTGTTCATTACCTGAGTAGCCTTGGAAATCTGCCCCATCAGGCCTGCTTTGTTTTAAATTAAGTCTGGTGGAAATTTGCTTGCTAACTGAGGCAGGTCTGGGATGAATAGAATGAACAGCCATCTCAGTGTGAGACACACGTTAGATGCATGAGGTGAACTTAAGTCAGAAAATATTTTTCTGTGTTTTAGAAGTTACCACAGAAACATTACCAATGGCAATTTTAAAGGAATAAACATACTCTGAGACACTGAGAAATTAGAATATTGCAGCTTTGCAAATTCACATTATTTTATACTGGACAGATGATACAGAAGAATGACATTATCTGTCTCATTTTTTTCCCTTAGGCTAAATTCATGCAAAAATATGAAATTCTTTTTAGTGTGATGTATAGCTCTGCATTGTCTCTTCCTCTACAAACCTAAGAAACTTCTATAAATTGTAGTGTCGGCTGTCAACTGCAGTGTATTGATGTTATTTATGTACCTAATTCTTGAAACAGTGGGACAATATTTTATCATAAAAGGTTATACTAAAACAATAACAGTAGCTATCACAAAAAACCATGAAGTTTTTGTGCAGATAACTGTTTGTATATAGATTACATTGTAAATTATTCCATACTTTATCTTAAAATGGTAAGATGTAGAACAATGAAAGACAAATCAAATTTGTCTAAGATGATGACATTTGCCTGTCTCTTATACTCCTTATATAAATAATTCAAGGATTTTTATATAAGGTTCAAGCCTTTAAGTCAGACTTATCGCTAACTGAAATTTTATTTCCAGTCAAACTCCTAAATTTAAAAAAAATATGCCACTTAGTGAAATTTAATCCCATCATCCTTCTTATTCAGCATCAGCAAAACAAAACACAAGGTAAATTAAAGTTCTGAAATTAATATAGCATCATGTTATTAACTTGAGGTATAAAATACACCTAATTGCTGTCTATGACAGGAAAATCTACTGAAATGGGTTTGGGAATGTAACTGCAGGTCTGAAAGAGCAACATTTCTGAATTTTATAGAAATAATAACTTTTTTTTTTTTTTTTCCATGCTACTTCAATAGAATGAAGATCAAGTTTACTTTTAAATTCCATATAGTAGGAGTTTGGACCAGAATCTTCCAGGAAGCCTAGTTAAGACCAGTTGCTAAAAAAAAAAAGTACATTTTTTCAGCTGCTGGGAAATATATGCATTTGTACAAAGGAGGTGATAACTGACTATACGTTGTTTATTCTGTTGCACAGAAATCAATCCAGACAAGCCTTTCAAGTCTGGATTAAATTCATTTCCAGACAAAATGTCTGACCTCAACAAGAGGTGCAGTGATTCACTCACCCATGCTCTCCTGCAAGTGTGGCCATGTAATGCAAACACAGCGTTCATCTGGATAGAATGAACCAACTACAACATACTGACTTTAAATTGTAGTGATCAGCTGTATGCCTATAATCACATTCCATTAAAATTTGCTAAAATAATAAAATCCATGCAGTTAAACAGAAGACGGCTGAGGAGGGATCTTAGGTGGCTGTCCACAGGCTCTTTACTTGCTTCATGCTTGTCTCAGTTCAGGATGGTTCCAACAAGTTCCAAATCAAATTTATTACTGTGGGGTCAGCCCTAAGTAGCAGTGATGAAAGCTGGTTTTTGCCATGACACACTGGAGCTCTTTCTGGGAATTAATGTGGCTGCACTTCCTAACATCTAATATACTATCTGGGATCCTCTGCTCAGGTTTGAGAGGGAAACCCTTCCATTTCTAAGGCAGGAGTTGCTCCCCCAAGGGAACTCAATGATCTTAAGGGTCTTTCCCGACTCAAATGCTTCTATGATTGTGTGTTTTTCACCAGACTGTACCGACAGAATGCAGTAATTACTTGCCCCCAGAAATAAGCAAGAGATAATGTATAGACACCATATAGTCCAAGAGGTAGGAGTACTCTCTATGTGGATGACTGGAAGCTATACAAATGCTCATAGTGACCTAGAAAAGGCTTTCTACAGATTTACATCATATTCTTGGTCTCTAAGTTTGTCTCTTCTAAGACATAAAAAGATTTTCTATGTACAAGTAGGTCCTCGCTGATCAGACTTTTGAAAAAGCTCTTCAATTTTATTTCAAACAAATATTGGATTGTGGATGAAGATGAATGCTTGGCCATTTTCTCAGTTTTGGTTGTTGGCCATGGAAATAGCTGGGTAGCTTGTCAGCTCTCAATGTGGAGAAGGTCCATTCTTCAGGTCAGCAAAGATGAAGCTGGATGATAACTTCTAGGAAGCTCATAACACTACTAGTCCAACTGGACACCACATTTCTGGTAAGAAAGTATCTGGTATTTCAGTTCAGTAAGGAACTGAAACCACACTTTCAAATCAAAGCAGCTGCTTGCTGGGAAGACTACTTTACATTTTTCAGGATACTGCTGAGGGATTTGTATCTGCATAGACATTCTGAATTACTATAGATGCATATATTCTCAGGACTTAATCAGACACAGTCCTTAATATATCAAAACCAGGCATGTGTTATTGTTATCTTGTACATTTTGCAGCAAAATTTAGCCTCCACCAGTTAAAAAAATGTGGTCATAGAGTAAGATGACTTCTCCCTTTATACTTTACCCTTTATACTCAAACTGTGAATGTCAGTTTTACATACATCTATATTTAACATATACTGTTAGCCAAAGGAAAACAGGATTTCTGTTTTCAGATGTCATTTTTGTAGAAGGTGACCTCTGGAAGAAGCCTCAAAATCTGACTACTATTGTCATCACCAAGATTATTCTATTAAAACAATCCTTTACATAACACATACAGGCTTTGACTTGCAACTTCCACGTCCTCCACAGAAGACAGAGTGCTCTGCTGCTACACAATGGAGTTTGTCCTTTGTTCTCCCAAGTGCATTGGAGTTTTGTTTAGCTTTGTTTTTCTGGAATCCATTTTGGATTCTAAATGCTGTGATTTTGTGTGACACCTTCTCCTCTTATCTCTGGTCCTTCAGTTGAATAGCTTTGGTAGCCACAGGTCCTTTACAAAATCACATAATGGTTGAGGTTGGAAAGGACCTCTGGAGGTCATCTGGTCCATGCCTCTGCTCAAGCAAAGCCACCTAAAACTGGTTTCCCAGGACTATGTCCATACAGCTTTTGAATATCTCCAGGGATGGAGACTCCACAACCTCTGTGAGCAAACTGCCAGTGCTCAGTCACCCTCTCAGTAAAATGATCTTTGTGGCCCTTTGCTGGAATCTCTCCTGTAGCTCCATATCTCTTTTGTACTGAGGAGCCCAGACCTCTTGTACCCACCTTGCACAGAGCTGTGCTCCATGACACTCACTCCACTTGCAGAAATCAGTAGAACATCGCTGCTTGTTTCTGAGTCTACAAATCTACAATAATGTAGATACAAATCTACAATAATGTTTGTCAGAGGATGTAGGGAGGTAAATAGGAAGGCTAAGGCCTTGGTGGAACTCAACCTTGCAAGGGAGGTCAAGAGAAATTTTTTCTCAGTGAGGGTGTCGGAACACTGGAACAGGCTGCCCAGGGGGGTTGTGGAATATCCCTCTCTGGAGATGTTCAAGACCCGCCTGGATGCATTCCTGTGTGACCTAGTGTAGGAGAACCTTCTCTATCAGGGGGGTTGGAGTGGATGATCTTTTGAGTTCCCTTCCAGCCCTTAACATTCTGTGATTCTATGAATAAATCTCTGTTGATGCTCTAGTATCCCAGTCATGTATTTGTCCTCAGATCAAGCCAACATTTTCTGAAGTGGACCTCTTTGCTCCTAAGAACAACCTTTTTTTTTTTTTTTATCTCCAGGAAATGGAGTATTCTTGTTTTAAGAGGAACTCTCCAAAGCTCCTTCCTGCTCAAAATTACATTTTGATTTCTCCGGGGAAAAGCTGTCCCTAGCTTTTTTTTTTTTTTTTTCCTCCATCTTTGACCTTTAGGTATCATTTTTCTGTGATCTCCCCTTCATGACCCTTCCTTCTTTCTCTGCTTTGCTAGAGAAGAGTACCTATACCTCTTTCTCTTAAGCTCACAAAAATTATATTCTCCCCAACATCATTCAGAAATTAATTCCTTACAACTCCTCCCACCACTTTTTTAAGCTGAAGACTTTCTGACACAGGCATCCATTTATTTTTCCAAGAAAGCTTCCTTATTATGGCACTATCTTGGTGTAAACTTCGATCTTTCCTTTGCTAACTGTTCTCTCAAGCTACTTTCTTCACTTTCCCCTGATCTTTTTGGCTTTTTCACTTAGGCATTGAAATTCTGCCTCTGGCATATCTCTTCCTGTAATATCTCATGTACTTTCTGTAGCCTTGACCTCATCTATTGAAGTGTTTTCATAGAAGAACTTGAACTTTACTGGAAGCCACAGAATACTGTTTCTTCTCAGAGCAACCCTCTGGTTTCTTCTCCAGCTCTCCTCCTTCGAAGTTTCTGAATAAGACAAGAATGTATTACAAGGCCCAGAGAGACCTCCATATTCACAGATTCACAGGCTAACAGCATGACCCACATATCTGTTCTGACAAAACTGATTTTAAAACACTGTTTTTAACCTCTCACCTACCTTTCCTAGATTAAATTTGCTAACCTTTCTTCTAGTGTTTCATTTTTCACCTCTGAAAACTTCATCTTGCTTCCTTTTCTATTTGCAGAGGCTTGTGCCTCTCCTGAGTCCTTCAAAAAGCCAGTATCTTCTTATGGACATAATCGCAGTCTTTTCACCATACATGAGTAAGGGCTTTGAGTCTGTTGTAGATGGGCAGAATATAGTGTCTTTAATTCTGTGCTGAAATTTCAGCTTTAGGTTCCAGGAAAAATATCCAAACAGGTGAGAATGTCCTAGAAAGCTTTTTCCAAACTTAGCTGCAGTCTGTATGAGTCTGTGTTGATAAAGACTCTTTGTAAGCAGGGAATAACTTCTCCGAAGTTTTAACCTGCATGTACTGAGAATGTCCCTAAAATTCATAAATACTCAGCATATTGAAAAACAAGATTGTGGTTTTCAAAACTCTTCTGCCTTGCATCATTTTCACCGTTCCCAGTTTGTATTGCTCTTTTCTCATTCTCCACTGTTGCAGTCTCCTTGTGGCCTACAAACCCAACTCTATCACGCCTTTCCTGTGTTCATTAAATCTGCACAGCAGATCACATGGCTCATGAATTTACTCCTGTGACCTGTGTTGCTCTTCTCTGGTGTGTTTGACATTTATATGCAATTTCCTTTTAGAATGGGACCCTGTAAAATGTATGAAGTAACTGAACAGAAATTCACAGCATTGTATTACCTCATGTTAACTGGAGTGTGCATTCAGTTTGAGTTAGCAAGTGCAACTTTGGGTACGTTTTGGAAGCAGCTTTATCCCACTGAAAATTCCATCTGTGTCCTTTTCTACTTTTTGTTGTTCTTTCTAGTCAGGACTGAAATTGTGCAATAACTGTCTTTAACTTATTCCTCATCACTTTCTTTTCACATAACTTTCTGGTGATCATTAGAGGAAAAAAATTAAACGACACTGAAGAAAAGCAAGTGCAAATATTGCAGCTTCCAAAAGGGTCATTCTAATTTGGGTGAAATGTCAAAAAGGGTTTCATCATATCTTAGCCATTTCCCCTATTTCTGTTCATTGTCAGCAGAATGAACTTGCTCCTATTATGTTAAAAATAAACTATCGAAGTTGTATTTTTAAATATATGAGAATGATAACCCATTAGCCAATGTCCTCCCTAAAGATGCCTTGCCTGTATACTGTAGTGATGTGAATGAAGATCACTCCTTCCTCTGTTTTAGACACAAAATGCCCTTGCAAACAAGAGACTTTATTTTAGTGGGAATTTCCTGCTTAAACACAAGTTACATCCCTCAGAAATGATTCCTGTGTATGTAGATTGATGGAATCCTCACTTTAAATCATTTGACTGAAATGCACATTTCTTTCATAGCTTTGTGTTATGCCAGAAGTCCAGATGCAAAGAGCAAACAGCCATGAGAATTAGGGCAAAGAAAAGAATATGCCGTAACATTTAAGAATGCAGTTTTAATTTTTTCAGACCAGCAATGAATCTGCCAATGTACCTCTCTGCTTGCCCTCACTGTAAGAACAAGATACAGTTCATTCCCTTTCTCATCATTCCTTTTGTGATTGCTATTTCAAGCAACCCTATTGCACCTTTTAACTTCTATTTTATATCCCAACAGGCTCAATGGGTGAAACATGAAACACATATATATATATTTCCATCTGGAAAAAAAATGAAGGGAATAGCTAGAGAAAAAGATTATTTCCCTAACTTTTTCATGTTAGCTCTGGTTCCTGCTACATATATGTGGCTGACTGATGTATATATTCTTAAGAACATAAGTCAACTATCATTTATGAGGGCTTCATGGTCCACTTACTTCCTCCCCATTGGCAGGTGGTACACTTCAAGAGCATTCCAGTCTGTTAAGCACCATGAACAGTTATGGATCTAAATATTATTGTGCAAGAGCAAGATCTGGCAAACGGGAAATAGTAATTCCATGTATTTTCTATTAACTGACAAATGGGTTAAATTCACCACTCTTCAGAGAGCCCACACACAGCAGTGTGATTATGTCTGTGCCAGCTAGCGCTGGCCTAGATAATGACTGGGTACGTTATGGGATTATTGCATGACAGAGACTGTTTCAGTAAGAAATCTGGACACAGACACCTTATTTTGATGTGTTTGGGGTGGGGGACAGGAGGGGAAAGGGTTTAGATATGTGCAAGTAAATTGTGCCATGCTATTGATCCTTGGGTTCCTGGCTAATCCTAGTTACTGTTACTGACATATCCTGCAAGTTCCAGGGAAGGCTTGAAGACAGGGTTACAGAGGACCTTGGAGCTCCCTTCTGCACAAGGAGGAACAATATGCACCCACCTCAAATATAAGTGGACGGTGCTCTCACAGAGTCAGAGCTGACTCCACTTCTAATGTAGATAGTGGAGAAGATGAGCAGCTGCTGGAAAAGGGTCACCTGGCAAATAAATGGAGGATTATTTTAGCTTGAACTGTAAGGAAATTGATGACTGTGGAACAGGGAGGAGAAAAAAGCTCATCCCTTTTTAAAGCTAGGTGGAGAGATATCTAAATAGCTTAATGAGTCTCTTCAGGTTGGCCATAGGATATCTGTAGAGGGCTGTGTTGTGTCTCAGAGTATGATGCAAACAAGACCTTCAGCAATGACTAGGCAAATGGTGGACTAAATGGACTCTCTTTTTTCCTGAACTCCTTGTTTACCCACAAAAAAATTGTGCTGGAGTCCCTACTCTGTGTGAGAGAAATTTTTGAGCTAGGCATCTGCATGATAGATGCTAAATCTGAAGTAGCTTTTATAAGATTTCTTTCCGTGAATGAAATCAGTTGTGTCTGAAGGTGATTAATTGCATCTGGAAATTAGGGCATAGGATTGCGTGAACACTTGTCTTTTGGGTAGTCTACTGTTCTCTCTCTTTTGAGTCTGGTGAGAGTAGTCACTAGCTCAGATTTCTTTTTCAAGCTTCTAGATGTTTAAAACTAGATGGGATGAAGCCCAGTGTATGAGTTTTAGCTGAAGGGAGGTTTTGGATAGGATAAGTAAGTTAAAAAGAGAAGCTTTTTCCTACATCTGTTTGCTACTTTCTTTGAGATTTTTCATCTTTCTCTGTCTTGTCACATTAATTTTACATCCTCTCAAGGACATGATGTCATATTTCCTCTTTTATCATTTAGTGCTCTTCTTAACATCTGTTTACCAACTAACTAATTCTCCACATGTAACTTTAGTCAGCATTTAAGCTGACTGAATTTGTAAATTCAGATCACTTATTCTAGACAATGGCTTGTTGCATAGTCTGTACAACTTCCATTTCTAAAATCACAGTAAAAGTGTAACACATACTTTGATTCAAATGGGTTAATATTCATAATCAAGAGGAAACATTTCCTTTATCTCTATTTTTGGCATAAGGAACTAGTCAAAAGATCAGACAAAAACTTTTTCTTGGCATTGATTCAGATTATTTGGACCAAATCCTACTCTTCTGGAAGCCCATAATAGTACTCCCACTGGGCTCCTTGAGAGACAGTACAGGGTCCTTCATAATAGACATATTAAGTGAATTCAACTATTTTAAAGTTAAAAACAGTGATACCAAAAGAAATAAATTAGCTCCAGTGGTATATTTTTCTGGAGAAGATCCAAGTTTAATAAATATGTCATGAGTAAAGGACACAGAATACTCGGCAATATCGAAAAGCCTTTGACAGTGTAACATTTTTTGTGCTTAAAAGTAAAAGGCAATGTTCTCTGATAAAAGGAAATTTTCTATGTGGAGCATAAAAAAATATTAAAACTGCTCATATCTGAAAAGCTAAAAATCATTACTGTACAAAAATTAAGTTTAATGGATTTAATAGCCTAGGCTGTCTTTGTTGGGTATGGACAAATAACACTGAAGATAGGCTTTGACCTGAGAACTTTAAATTATCGTGCATGTAGGCTGAAAAATACGTGCAGCAAAGTTTGGACTGGGTTAGTTCCAACTCGTGTATAAACTTAACTGAGTTGCTTGTACTTAGAGTTTAGTTTTCCCAGAACCTCTAGATTCAATGGGAAAAGGTCAATATATGCAGAGTGAGATTTAGGCTGCATGAAATGTGAAGGACCTATCTCTCCAATTGATAAGAAAGGAAATTTAGACCAATAATGCTTTTAATTTATATGTCTCTTTCATCGTATGTTATTAGAAAATTAATCAGTGTGAAAGCATGAACTTACGCATTATTCTACAGCTGACAGTATTTTTCCATTGTCAGAGTAGTCCATGATGTGGCTTGACTAGCAATAGCTACCTATACAATGAAAGTACACATGAGGGTCTGTTACTAAGAGGTATTAATAAATAAGACCACCCTTTTTTGGAAGGTAAGAATATTTATCTGTTGAGACTTTAACTAGGCCAGTTGGTCTCAGAGCTGAAGAGACAGATGAAGCCTTTCTGTGTTGGCATTACTAGTGAAGTTAAAAGGGTAGAATTTGTCTGAGGTAAATATTTTATCCCCTTTCCTTTCCTTTCCTTTCCTTTCCTTTCCTTTCCTTTCCTTTCCTTTCCTTTCCTTTCCTTTCCTTTCCTT
>JANHFX010001472.1:178933-190817 GCA_027560015.1 Chloroceryle amazona | reverse complement strand
ATGAAGCCTTTCTGTGTTGGCATTACTAGTGAAGTTAAAAGGGTAGAATTTGTCTGAGGTAAATATTTTATCCCCTTCCCTTCCCTTCCCTTCCCTTCCCTTCCCTTCCCTTCCCTTCCCTTTCTTCAGTTTAGGTGCTCAGTTTGAAAAACAGAGACAGAAGAGTCAGTGCTTCAAGTGCTTGATGTTAAAATGGGTACAGCGTCCAGAAAACTGGCTTGAAATATGGACTTGGTTCCAAGTTAAAGACATTGTTGGCTTGAAGTTAGTGTCCACTGAAGCTTTGCCAATATAAAAAATTAAAATTACTATTTGTCTGCTTTTGACAAAATGGGCAATGGGTTTGGAAGTACAACATAAAACAGCAGGGCATCAAAGGCACGTGTTGAAAAATCTTTTCTTATTATAATGGACAAAACCAGTAAATTCCAAATTGCTCAGCCTCTCCTGAGTTCACAATAGATGCTAAAAGTTTTGGGAGATGAAATTACGTTACAAAATTTCCAAATTATCCTGATCTTGGGTGGAAAACACAGGGCCATCTTAGGGTTTCATAATGCTTAGTATAAGATGTCACATTTGGGTCTAGGTTTGACTTGTTTCACAAACCAGTTATTTCTGATGTCTTCATAAATCTTACTTTTAATTTGAAAAGGCTCCTGCCCTTTATGCATCACCAACATTTTTGTTTTCTCTTTGAAACAAGATAATGTCATTTACTCTTACTCATGTGTAGCCATAGGTGTGCACCTTTTTTAGTCATTGACTCCTGTATTTTTTCACAAATTAATCCATAGTTCTGAGCTTAACAACATGCTCTGACCACTGCCATACTCATCTGCACAGGCGTGCATACGTAATCCTTGTTTTGCTTCTGAGTCTGAAAAGTCTAGGAAAGACAGGTGTCTGGCCAGATCTGAAAAGCAATGGCCCCATGTCATAACAAGAATCTCTTTTCTGGGCGATGCATAAGGAAGACACAAACAGAAGTCTGTTCTTCAGCTGGGCAAAGGAAAATATTGAAACCTCAAGTAGATATTCCTTAAAGTGTTGAAAAAGTAACAGCTAGAGAAACTACAAAGTGAAGTCTGTTCACACGCATACCTCACAGGTGCAGCTCCTTGTGTCTTCTAGGCTGTTCAGCACCTTCCTGAAGCAACTCCTCAGACAGATTAAGGAAAAGTGAGACAACAGAAGGTTTACTCATGCTTCTCAGTCCCAGACCAAAGAAGGTGAGGGGAAACACACCCAACTGTTCTATTCTGAGGATAGTTCTGTGAAAAAAAGATTACTTCTAAAGCATGGTTTTGATATATTAGTATGGAGGAAAAACAAGAAGGTGATCAGAATCTATTATTTTTTCTGCAGCACAAGAGGGAAGAAGAGTACAAGAAAGAGAAAAAGAAGACTTCAGTCTTTTTTGTTTCTACATTCTCACTGCAGAGACTGCTTCATATGTGGCAGGAAGACAGCACTTCTTACTGTCCCAAGAGCATCTAGCTATTCCTGTATAAGTAAACTAGACATTCCCAGGGAACATCCAAGGCACAGGAATTTGGAGGTCCATGCTATAGTCTATGGAACAGCTCTAGTGACTAGCTACCACCCCCACAAACAATACTTGGGTATGCTTCTAGAGTTAGCAGGGGCAAGAACTGTTCCCTACAAGCAGTCAGAGTATAGCTATTTTGTCTTGAAAACTGCAAGTTTAACTGTATGGATGCCAACTGTTCTGTGTTGTTCAGCCTTGATTCCAGGGAATAGCTCGAGCCTACTTATCTCACTATTATAGTTGTGGCCTCAGTCCAGGGGCTAGAACTGAAAAGACTCTTCTTTGACTTATCTTACCCATACAAATTAAGTAACATTGCAACAAGAAGCTGATGCTACCATTCCACCATTTAACTGACACCAGCATCTGACTATTCCCCCTTAAATGAACAGCTATACATTTTTTGACCAAAGGGAAATAGAAAATAATTGGACGACCAGATATATAACATTTAAACTCAAAATAAATGACTGCTGATACTGCTCTGCTTTATTTCTCTTAAGGACTTCAGAGTTTCTTGAAATAGAGTATGTATAAGATCCATGAATGCAGATGGGTTCTAGAGAAGCATGACAGAGCAGCCTGGGACCATTGCTCTTCTGTCTCTGTGTTACTGATTCTTCATTTGTTTCCAAGAAATACTTTTGAATGACAGTCTTGAGAAGGAATTGAATGGTGTTTGAGATGGCATTAGGATTACAGGACCTTAAAATCTGTCTGACGTTTTGTGATACTATTTTGACAAGCTGATAGGTCCATCCCTTCTTTACCCACAGCAAGCTTAGCTCCATCAGAGAGCCTGACACATCATCACTTTGGATTGCATGAAAACATGAAAAAAATATTACAATTCTTACAGTACAGTGTGGTTATTTTTAAATAATAATAATTTTTTTAAATGCTGTGGGACATTTTTCATTTTTCCACTAAAATTTCTGCCATCGCATAGTTTTTTACCTTGATTTATTACAGATCTCTATTTTTCTAAAAAGGAATAAGATTTTTCTTTTTTTTTTCAACTATACATCAGTGTTTGTGAATGACCCCAAATATGATAACCTTAGGCATATGTTGTAGGTTTTCATCTCAAGCAACTGATTCCCAAGTACAATGACAGGAATTCAAGTTAGTAAGTAACAGGGCCTTTATTTCCCCAGAGATACAAGTGTGGAAGTCAAGGGAAATACAATGACGTTGTTAATGTTGTATTTATAACTGTTAGTAGTCCCACCCTCAGCTTCATTGTCTGAAGTGCTACTGTTATTTTCATAAAAAGCCCAGCAGGCAATTTCTATTTTATACAAATGATTTATTTCTACACATGCAAGGAAAAAACATTTTTATTGGCTGGTTGTGATCTATTAAAAGAATCTTGTCACAATGTTTTATGCTTTAAAAACTTTTGGTTAGATAAGCTAGTTAATAATTGGACAGCCTTTTGAAGATGCAAGGTTCCGGGCATTAATTTTCCTCTCAAAAAAGACAATCTAAGTTTAGCCATTACTTCTGTGCTGATAAATATTCGTATTAAAGATGGAAAAATGAGGCCAAGGTGTTAGTGACTTTGACAAAGCGACAATGGTTGTTTGCTCTTAATGCAACTAGTCAGCTCCTGATTCCTAATATAATTCCAGGTATTTGAATCATGCCCTTCCAAATTTATTTTTTAATTGTTATTTTATTTTATTTATTTTTTATTTATGTGGATCTTCGTTCTATTTTTATTTTTTCTTGTTCCTTTCTTCCATAATTCTTTTTGTTCTGTTCAACTATAATGCAAAGAGGACAAATAGTTACCATAAAATTTTTGTAAACATGCTATAATGTCTTACTTTAGCATAACAGATTCCCAATTGCTCATTATGATTCCTGCTGCTTTTACAAAACAACTTACTTTGTAAAAAAGAAGTGAGATTATAGGAAACAAAGTTAGACCCATCACCAGTTCAGACGCCAACTGAATTGAACAGAAACCCTTTTCAAATCTGGTTAACTTTGTTTTTAAATGCTTACAGGGCATTATTTGCTGATGGATTAGATATGTCTTTGTCAGTATATTTTAAGAAATTTCTATTCTCACCTATTTTTGGCACAGTCAAACCTAGGAAGTATTTAAGAGAAACTCATGCCATGAGGTTGTCACAGAACACAACTTGATTAAGTTCAAATGACCTTTAAGTAATCATTTGGACATCTGTTGGTTATCCAAGCTTTGCAAAGTTTGCCCATGATTTTTTTTTTTTAATGAAAGCACTTCATTAAGTACTTAGCTAGTTCCCAAGTCTGAAGTGAATCTGACTTGACAGAAACCTCACAAATCTTTGTAATGTGTGGTTTTAAATATTAAACCAAAGTAACATTAAATGAATTCAGAATAAATTGTGAGATTCATCTGATAAACAACCGAACTGTTATTTGAGAAACTAAGAGAACAGGGTTTTGCTTTCAAGGTGTTTTGCAGACCAAGCAAGGTATTTCCTTCACAAGACTGCTGAAAATAAAGGAAGACTTCTAGTTCAATCTCACAGGACTCTTGTGAAATGTGGTGAGATGAACTTATGCCAGTATTATCACATATGTCTGATGTGTGAATGAAGGCTTGGAAGATTTCTTTCAGTGGTACCAGAAGATGAATTCTTAAGAAATAACAAGAAAGCAGGAAAAAAATTCTAAGGTATTTTAGATTATGCAGATAAAGACTTCAGACATCCCCACAGATATCCAGGACTGAATAAAGAAAGATCCTGTCTGAAAGCCAGTCAAAGAAATACCTTGTTAAAGGACCTTTTTGAGAACTGTGAAGCAAAAAAGGGGGGTTATATGCTATAGGGCAAAGAACTCTTTGCACTTTTGAAGCACTAATCAACTGGAAACAGCTGCTACGTCTGACATCAATAGGTAAATTTCAATGCTACAGAGACCTGGAGTAGCCACTTTTCATATATTCTTGTGTGGATGCTCTTGGTGGCTTTGGTAAGTTTTCCAAGCTGTTTCATAGGGTCTGAGTCACGAAGGTTTGGTGTAACAAAAAAGTGTATCATATGCAAAGTGTAAAATAAATCTGTCAGGTTTTTCATGTTTGATGTCAGTTTTGTTCTGGATTATCATGCAGGAATCCAAGTGGTCTGTGTTCTGCTGAGTCTTCCCTCACTCTCAAATATCAGAAATAAAAACCACAAATGACTGAATTTTATCAGACTCATGTAGCAAAATGTATAGCAAACCGGATACGCTGAATAGCTACAATAAGATGTAGCTTGACATATCTTTTCAAGCTAAATAGTTTAATTTACTCAACTTCCCTATTCTGTCCCAGGTTTTGGTTTTTGTTTTTGTTTGTTTGGTTGGTTGGTTTGGGTTGTTTTGTTTTTTTTTTATAAAAGCCTTGCCTCATAAGGCTTCATTTATTTTGTCATTGAAGATCACACAATTGCACAGTCACAGAAAGACTGAAATTGGAGGGGATCTCTGCAAATCTGCTCCACTGCTCTGCTAATCAGGTCCACCTACAGTCAGTCATGCAGGACCATGTCCAGACAGCTTTTGAATACCTCCAATGACGGAGACTCCACAACCTCTGTGGGCAAACTGTGCCAGTACTCAGTCACCTTCAGTAACAGAAGTGTTTTCTGATGGTTATATGGAACAGGTGAACGTGCATGGAACAGACTGGATTTCATGCTTGCAATACCTGGAGGCATTTAAGAAGTCTAAATGATATGATGCAATCTCATCATATATGGTTGTGCAGCTTTCCTGTGCCATGAGAATAAGGCTTCAATAAAAGTCTTTTACACTACAGAAAAGGTAGAAAATGAAAGGCTATTCTAGATGATTCAGCAGTATGAAATGACTATCTAAACTAGAATTAGGATTAGTATCTTAAATGCAGAAATGTGGGCAGAGTGAAATAGCTGGGAATAATACTGATGCCTGTAAAATAAATTTATGCCATCACTGCAAAGGTAGGACCTTAATATCTACTTTCTGACACATGGTGCAGGGTCTGTGCAGCAGTAAGCAACTTGTTGTTAGAAGAAAAGTCATCCAGTGACAAGTGGTATGTTTGGAAGACCTGATAGATCTTTTCTGTACCCACTGAGAGACTACACTGCTTTTTATCTAATACATTCATGGAAACCTTTTCTTCCACCAGCAATAATGCCAACATTTCCCATAACTTTTTACTTTTAAAAACATGCTAAAAGTGAAAAATAGCTGACTATATAAGACCAAGGGAATTGATTATCCTCTGTAATATTGATTATCTTTAAAATATACAATTTGATAAGCTCATTTATTATGCAGGGCACTACATGTCAGTATGTTTCTTTCATTTTCCACTTCTGAACCTCTAAACGCCTTGGCTGAAATGAAGAAAGCAGCAAAAGAACTATGAAAATAATTAGATATTGATAATTTCTGAGGCCATGTTAGAACATGTTCTAAGTAAAATGCTGGTGATGTCATGTGCTCCATTCTCTAAGCTTCAAAAATGACTTGGGTTCTTTGTAAGGCACCCACGATCTCAGACAATTATTCTTTCCCCACAGTTAACCTTAACAGTTTGTTCTTCTGTCTCTCCACTAATACAGGATAGAAGGTACTGCCTTTATCTTCCCATAGCAAATCCTGAATGCTTATTTGTTCCAAATGTGTAATGTACACAATAACTTTAGAGGTTTCATATAAGTTTTTTTCTTTCATTAAAGTACCATGCAGGTGGAGTTGATCTACCAATATGCTGATCACTTTTTCCCTGACCCAGTAAAACGGTTAAACAAGTACTCCAGTAGATTCCTGTCTGAACTTCTCTTTACTAAGGACAGTGTGCAGGGCTAAATCCTTAGTTACTTTATACTGATAAGTACGTTTCAAGGCATATAAACAAGTGATGCTGTCTTGGCCAAAGATTGAGACAAGAAAAAGAATAAATGATGAACAACTTATAAACTGATCCCAAATGTCCCTTGCCAGTGTAAAATATTGAGTTCCCTAGTGTTCTTAATGATATAAGACTTACTATTCTGCTGTTTTGAATAAACAAACACCCAAAACTAGCAATAGTCTAAAACCAGACCACAGATGTATTGGAGCAGTTTTTCTGACAAGCTGTAATTTGTTCCAGGAGAGACAATGTAGTAAAAATTAATTCTTGAGTTGTTTTGACTTACATCACTTAATATATTTCCTTTTAAGATGTTAAAGAATAATGCTTGCTTTTTTTTTTTTTTTCCCCTGCCCATGCCAGTCTCACTTCCAAAAGACCACTAAGAGAGGACTAGACTTCTGTAAGGGATTAATTATCTGATGAGAGTCAAGGCCATGTCATGACTGGAGAGCAAAACAATGATGGTTTTATCCAACTTTCTTTCAAGGCTTTAAAGAAGAATTGATAGAATTTGCCAGGACAATCCTGAGGCAAACTGCATGAGGTTTTTTTATGTTTCAGCCCATCATGTGCATTACTTATTATATTGCTATTGCACCGAAGGAGCAAAGTTTACTGGCTATTGCCCCCCCCTCCCTAAACCAGTACAAAACAGACAAATCTGGGGCCTGATGAAACTCATTTTGAATTGTATTTCTGTCTGCAGTGTTTCCCAAGAAGGCATAGGCAGCTGGTATGTGATAATCTAACTTTAAGAGACTCACGTTCTGTTCATGGGTAGAAATATTTAAGTATTTCTCAGGAAGGTAATTTTTATTACTTGAAACTAAAATCTTCTGGAGAAATATGTTACATTAGATTAATATTTTATAAGAAAATATTTCAGAAGCCTAAGATAGAACCACTTTTGGCATGGGTTTTGTTATGCAGCATGAGTAGTTCTGTTTTGTCCAAGATACTTAACAAGGTCAGATCATCTGCAGTTAACTTGTGCCTTTGAAATTACTGCTTTGAAAAGAACTCTTGACTTTGGAAGACTGGGTCAGATAGGAGCTGTTTTCCTACTGCTTTGTGACCAATTGTATCTGTATTTTGCAGGTATCTGTCATAAAGAGAAACAAAAGAAGGAAAAAGAGAAAAAAGCTGATGTAGTTACAATAAGAACTAGATTACATCTCAGGAATTATGTATGGAGAGTTTAAGATGAAATGGTGTGCATACAATTAAAACTACACTCATTTATTACATAACTTGAGATACTCAAATGCCATGGAACGTTTGCTCTGTGACTTCCATGTTTCGAACTATACCCAGGTTTATTCTGGTTTTAATAGAGCTCAGCATCTGAGCCTGAGTTATAATCTGGAAAGTGGATATTCTTTTACGTGTGTCCCCTGATAGGCCTAATATAGCTAATGTGTTCTGGGCATGTATAATACATGCCAACAGATTTTGCTGCCACTTTCTTTAAAAAGACAGTCTATGTCTTTACAATGATGTTTTTTAAACAGCAACTTTTGTTTTGACTTTTGGGCTTTGGCACCAGCTACCAGGACTTTAACTCTGTTTAATTTTATCCAAGCACTGAGTACTCTGGGAACAGGAATGGGAAATTTAACCTCTTCTCCTGACACTGTTTCTGACCATTTAGCTAGACCATCATTCTCATGAGGATGTTTTTCCTTTCTGTCCCAAATATTTGTCTGCACATAGTACAAGTACATTTTTATATATCACTTTTCTTGTAGGGGTCCAGATAACAGAAGGAAAGATTTTGGCTCTGAGGAGCAGCATTATGAATGCAGAGAAACTTAATGACACAGTAAGTGCCTTGGTACATTCTCTGTTTTGTTGACTAGCTTAGAGCTCATTTAAATAAGGATCAATATAGTAAATCATCCTACCAATTCCAGAACCTATTTTCCCTGCCTAAAACTGAATTGTAACTCCCTGTCCAAAGGAGAAGGCAATCAGCTGCCAAATAGTACATACTTTGTAAGAATGATGAGGTTTTCTAAACAGTGCTTTCATAAGAAATATATTATTTCTGGGTATAACAGGCCTTTGAAATCTTCTGAATTCTAACAATGAACTTAAGAGATTTTAGAAATTGTTTTAGCCAGTCAGCTTAAGGTAGTTATTCTTTTTAAATGTTAACTAACTTCAGGGATTAAGATTTGAAACTAGCCACAGAGAAATACGTTTTGTACCAGTCAGAAATTACTCTGATTGATTTACTTTTTTTCTGCTTTGTTTCGTAGTTTTCATTTCCAGTTGTCTCACAGATTGCCAGCTCCTGTGTCAGAATGCATTACAGCTATTATTACTTTAATTATTCCAAACAAGAGAAAACAAAAGGACCTAAGTGGCTTTTCCTTTTGGGTGTGCTGCAACTTTACAGCCTTGTGAGTTTGAAAATTCTCTCACCAGAAGTATTATAAAAAGGCATTGGGAAATTTTCATTGTCTGTAAAAAAGAAGATGGGATATGGAGAGAAGAAAGGAATGAGAAAGTGAAAGAGGGGGAGAGGAGACAAGTGAAAGTCCAGTGGAGTAAGGGAATACAATATGGAGTCTCACAGGAGAGATGTTAATTTGTGATGTGAAAGTCTGAGAAGCATCTGAAAGCTCTGTAGTGTGATGTCAGGTTTAAGTGAGAAGTCTTGTAGATACTGGATCATAAAATTTTATTTAAAATACATACTGAAGTAAATAACTTTAAAAGGGAATATTCCCATCTAAAGTCTGTTCTCAACTCCATGTGCAGAAGATGCAATTGTAGAGATGGTGAGAATGGTCCGGTGGAGGGCCACCAGCATGCTCAGAGGGGCTGGTACACTTGCTCTTTGAGAAAAGGCTGAGAGATATGGGATTGTTCAGACCAGAGGAGATGGCTTTGGGGGGACCTACGAGAATACCCTCCCATACAGGGCAGTCATCAGGAGACAGAGCCAGGCTCTTTAAGGAAGTGCATGGCAGAAGAACAGGAGACAACATCTGTACATTGGATCAGAAAGCTACCAAGTGGTACAAAGCAAAAAATACAAACAGTCAAGACCAAAAACTAATACGTTGAAGGCAGCCATTCAGTGGAGCAGGTTGCCCAGAGAGGTTGTGCTATCTCTGTCAGGTTTGCAAACCCCACCGAACACAACTGTTCTGGTTTAGACCACAGCTGAGCACCAAGTGGCTGCTCAGTCACCCTCACCTCTCCCCATTAGGAGGGGAAGGAGAACAGGGAGAAAAAGGCAACACCCTGTGGGTTGAGATAAGTAGAATTTAATAGAAGAGCAAAAGAGGAGAAGCAGCAAAAGTAATATCAATAACAGTAACAAAACAATATATAAATAAGTGCTATAAACTTCACAGACCGACTAGCACTACACCAAAAGTGTTGCCAGATACCACGTACCCTGCCCACACCCACCTCCCTGCTCCTATATAGTGGGTGTGATGTCATTAATCTATCGAATATGCCGTTGGCTGGATAGTTTGTCTGTCCTGGCTGTGGCCCTCTTCCAGCTTCTGGTGAAAATTAACCCTGTCCAAGATGAAGCCAGGACAACAACTCTGAGCAATCTGATACAACCTCACACCTACCTCTGCCTTGAGCAGCAGCTTCGACTAGAGACCTGCTGTGGTCCCTTCCCACCTGAATTATCCTGCGATCTTCTTATTTTGTGTCTACTTCCCAAATACTGACAATATGGTTATAGATGAAATATGGTATGGTTCATATTTCAGAAAGTTCTCTGAGACTTTGACTAGCTGTTGATCTAAACAGGGACTGAGATACTGGGTCATGTATGATTTCTAGGACTTCCTCAGCTCTTTTCTCAGTAGGTGTTTTGTTTTTAAAACCTGCAAACAGACAAGTGCAGAGGCTGGATATTACATGTCACAGACTGCACCTTCTACAGCAAGCTTTCATAAGAGCACAGACAAAAGCCACTTGAGCTGAGCTCCATACTTGGCTATTTTATTATCAGGTATAGGTAAAGACTCTGGGTATAAGCATTCATTGCATGGTCGCATGAGTAGTTCAAGGTCACACATAAGTGAACTTTTGACTCATGTGGTGGCCATACAAACATGGGGTATTCTGAAAGTGAAGCCTGTTCCCATGCTGTTTTTAAGACGTTTGTATCAAAGACAGAGAGCAGCTGTGGCTAGCACCAGAAGTTTTCTTACATGCTGAAATAATTGTCAGTGCTTAATTATCTTTATAAAAATCAGGCAAAAATGCAGGCTTATAGGGAAAAAGATCCTTGGACCTTTGTGAAATTGGGCCACTAAATGATACCAACCTCTATATCCCTAATTTCCTACCTTTCTTTCGGACTGACCTATGAAAGCATATACCACTGAGTTAGCACTGTGAAGTACCTATGAAATACATATTCTGTGGAAGAATAGCAGATTAATATACATACAAGAAATCTGTAATTCCCAAAATATTTGACATGCAGGGCCCCTTTATGGTCTCGTTATCACTATGTACCCTTTGGTTGCCTAACTAGTTTTAATTCCTGGCTGTATTTGAAGCCCTGCTGGGCTGGCAAGTTAAGTGACAAATGTGGTAACTGTCTCCCAATAGAAACATTCTTTTTTCCTGCACTAGATTATTGCTGCTGAATATTGGTTGGCATATTGTATTTGCATTGATTTTCATGATTATTTTATTCTTTACATATGTAGCTGATTTGATCCATTTATTTTTTTAATGCAATTAAAACTGTTATCCATGGTTTGAGAAAACCAGATCTAGATTGTTGCTCTTTCTTATCACATTAAGCAAAACAATCTAAGTCCCATAGTTGCAAAAGCTATGTTTATAAGTGATTTGCTGGTCACGGGAGGACTCATATAATCATGATGTCTCATGAACCATTTGTGTAGTCTCATGGTTTTCTTTGGAATAGAGCGACACTATAAAGAAACATGAATTTTTAATAACAGCAGCATCCTTGTCAAATGTAATGGATGAGCAATTGCCATTTCATTTAGTCTGACTGTGGAATCAAGCATAGGCACTCAGGAACGTGGTGTAAAAAGACTTTTGTGTGCTTCCATGTCTTTGTAAAGAAAGACAATTTTGTCTCTAGGTTCACCAACCACTCACTGTCTTCACACCTTCTATGTGTTTGTTGTTTTTTTTTACCCTGCTGCTGCTCTGACTTTTAAGTTTGGATTGATAGTGCAGCTTTATCTTTCTGACTGTCGCTTATGTGCTTCTGGTTTTCCTCTTGAAAACAGTAAAATGTAAATATAGCATATTTCAAAATAAGAGGAAAGTAAGAAGGGGAAGAAAAATATTCCTTCTAGAAAATTTTTGAGAAAATTTTCCTCCACCACAATTAATTAAAATTTAATTATTTCCCCAGAATATATTTATATAAAAAAAAAAAAAAAAGGAACTGAATTATTCAACTCTGGGTTACT
>JANHFX010001472.1:160234-178833 GCA_027560015.1 Chloroceryle amazona | reverse complement strand
AATTAAAATTTAATTATTTCCCCAGAGTATATTTATAAAAAAAAAAAAAAAAAAGGAACTGAATTATTGAACTCTGGTGTACTTCCTTCAGGAATAGTATACTTCTACATACTACTCTAGTAAACTTTGTTTAACTGGTCAGCTGAGCTGGGCTCATACTGCTTTGTGCACACTTCCAAGCAGCCAGGACTTCACAGAGCATGGGTCCATCTACATGCTAGAAAGTCAGTAAATGTTGTGTAACTCTCTTCCCTGAGTGTCTTGGAATGTTATTACTTGGCATGGCTTAAAAATACCACTTGAAAAAGAAAAAAACAGAAGTGTGATTTAGGGCCAGATTCACTGACACATTCCAGTTGCTTTGTGCTTGTCTGGTGATAGAAAGCAGCAGTAAACTAACAAGCTGAAGTGGATTTATGATTGCTTTGCACATCTGGCATGGCACAGGGCTATTAGAGCATAACAGAGGGAGTGCTCTCTTCTTTAGCGATGGGCTGGAGATAAAGGAAAGGGATGTTTGGTCTTGCTTATAATAGAATTCTGGTGATAGAAAGCAAAATCATAAATCCAGTTTAGCCATATATTCATGATACATTAGTACTGATTAAATTATCTTGCCCTGCTAATTACTGACAGATGTTAAGACAGCAGAAATGTCCCTTGGAGTCTAAAATGGTGACAGAGTGGAACAGCAACCCACAGATACAAGAAATATTTGAAAGCTTTTTTAAGCAAGGACCAGGTATGTATCACATGGTAAACTGCACTTGGTATCAGCTTCATGTCCTTCCTGCTCACATAACTTTAACTGATCCAGCCTAGATGAAAGTCCATTGCTATCAAGAAGGAATGCCACCAATGTCATGCAGAGCGGATACATTCGTGCGTGTCTGTCTAACAAGTGACATAAAAGGTTTCACTGAGCCATAGCAGTGTGAATTGAGCAGTGGAGAGCCTTTGTCATCTCAGCAGAGGAATGCCTGAGACACTCAGTTGGTCTTGGCATCTCTGACATGATGAAAAGTGTGCGCAAATCTTTCACCAAGCAATAACAGAAAAGAAAATGAATCACTTGTACTTTTTGCCAGGCAATTAGTTTCTCATGGCTAGTCTCTGTGTGTGTGCATTAACAAATGTTGTCAGAGTTCCCCCGTTAAGGTTTTCTTCACTACAGTTGGAGTGTTTTCCTCTTCTGTTAAGAGTTTCATACTCTGAAGTATGGATTTTGTGTGACACTTTCATGGTCCTCTAGGAAACAATTGAGTACTAGGACTGTAGTCCTAGCACTAGGATCCAGATGTAGAGAGCTATTCTTCTGACAACTGGATGAAGTGAATCTTCCAGCTGAGAATGTATTACATTGAGATGTTTCTGAAAGTAGAGGGGACTGGAAACAAGGACAAAATCCTTCTGTGAGGGCCCAAACTGAACATATGGTGTATAGGAGCCATACTTACCCAAGATGTGTGTAAGCATGAATGGTACCTGCTGTGCAAGAACTGTAATCAAAGCAAGAAGGAGAAGCTGGTATGACTACATGCTCAGCTGTATTCACTTGGGTGGCTCAGCTCCCACCTGTCTGTATGCTGGCAGACACAAGGATGTATTTCTGACATTAGTACTAGTCAAATTATTCTTGGCTGGATGATATGGCCAGTTCTTACCCGTGAACATTTTGTTTGAGTAGGGGCCATGCACATGGGTAGATACCTTCAGATGAAATGTGGAGTTGTATTTTCCCAGTGGCTGTCTTCACTAGGAACTAAAATCAATCCAACTTTAAAACCTGAGTGTCTGCTTTGACCATATCTGTCCTTAATGAGCCTCAGTTGTTACAGTTTTTCTGCCATTTTACAAGAAAGTCTAATTCAACATTTAGAAAGCTAATTAACAGATTGTTTCATGAAAACTGAGCAAACTTAAAGTTTAGCTGACAAGTATTGTTCAATCAACAGTTCTTGGAGGCAAAAAGAAATACCTCTTCTCTCTGATGAAATTATAAATAGAAATATCTTCAGGCTGATGCATTGTGCAATAGCTGAATGGTATGATATACATAAACAAACATCCACAGCATTTTCTTGGCCCGTTCTTCAAGACCTTCTCTGTCTTGTCTGAATGTTCACGGTGATATATCAGCAGTCTAAATGAGAATAAATTGCTGTTGCAGGTAATAAAATTTAATTATAGTAGAACTTTAATCTGAGATAAACTTGAATATCTCCAACGGGAAAATAAATGACCACCAAAGCAGCCTGGCCACCCAAGCCAGAAATAAAATGCCATCTGAAAAAAAACCAAAAAGCTTGTCGAAAGCCAGATGTAATGAAATACGTTTTTAATACTCCTTTTATCAGATAAGTTTGTTATGAAAAAAAATTTCAGACTCAGATACTTAGCAGATAATCTAAACATTTTCCAGATACCCTATCTATTGCAGGGTCTTTCTTCATCTCCCTCCTTCTTTTGTCCTGAAAACTCACGCATTTTCATTGTTTCCATCATTTACACATCAGTCTTGCCTTTCCTGTTCACTGAATTGCCACCGTACTAACTTTGTCACGTTCAGCTAACTACAAAAGAGCTATTTAAGCTCATATTGTCCTCCAATAGTGCCTGTAAGTGCAGCATATGTTGGCTTTTATGAGAAGAATGTTCTGTTACTTGGAATTTTTTTCATTTCCATTTATGCTGTATATTAGCAAGCTACAAACGAAAGAGGGTTGTGGCCGAAAGCTATGGCAATTTCAAATCTACTCCTTATTCTAGAAATCATACATTGCTTTTTTTCCTATTAAGCATATGGTGTTTCATTTGTAATAGAAAAGTGAAGGATAAATTGCTATCTGGATCCTTGGAGGAAGAGTGACTAAGTGGGTCATGAAAATGGTTAATCTTTGCGTGTGAAAAATTGGATAGAGAAGTTTTGAGATTCAAGGAAAATGTAAATATCATGTGCAATTTTGACCCAAGTACTGGAAGAGCTGTTGCCTTAAATTTAGAAGTGTAGATATTCAAGGGTGAATGTCGCCAAGCCATGCATAAATGAATATTCAAGGTGAGAATATTCAGAATATGAAAGATAAGCGGCCAGTCATTTCTATTCATCTGAAATTAATAGATCTGATTATTTAAGTGTGGCTTTTCATGTATTTGAGGATTACTGGGAAGAAAAAAGACTTCTGGGATCTTGCTTAACTCTGGTTCAAGGCAGCAGAAATAATGACCATGCTGTATACTTTGATTGACAATCTAATCACCTTTTTACTGGAGTAAAATGACTGTAATGTGATATGCTGGGTATTTACACATTCAAGAACTGTAAATTATGACCCGTGAAATCACAAGAGTAAAGCAAACAACAAAAAATCTTTTTTATTGTAATTCTGCATTTCATATGTTTGCTTTATTTTGAGTTTAGAGCATAACAAAAACTAGTTTTCTAAGTCTCCTTTTCACTGGAAAAGTTCTAAGCATTTCCTTGAGAATATCACTACAAGGCATTCTACAATGCCATGTATATATAAACTAGCTGTTTATGAACAAGATCAGGATCTGGAAGGACGATACAGCTGGAGCATTATGTCCTGCCTAATACACCTTTATTCACCCTCCACCCAGTTTCTAGTTTCAAGTTTTCATATCCAAAAGCAGATGCTGATTTATAGCAAATGTATACGTATTTTGGATGGATGATGTTGCAAATTAGAGCCTAAATAAAGTGGGGCAAAAGCATCCCTATGCCTTGGAAGAGGAAGGGTAGACCACAGAACCAGGGTCCCCTCTTCCCACCTCTCAGTGTAAGGCACAGGCATGGGGCTGCCACTCAGTCAATCCATACCTTTCAGACCACAGATATAAAGCAGTTTACACAAGCTCTCATTGGGTAAACCACATAATTCTGTGAATCTGTTTCCTTGAATCTCCCAGTGCTCAGCCTGAGGCAAAGTAACTCACACCATGCAGTGTAGTGCTGTGCTTAATCGAACAATTGAGACCATGGAGGAAAAGAACACAGGAAACCTTTCTTTTTCTACAGAAATGATACAGTACAGACAGAGTCTGCACAATAATGCTTCATTTACTGACTTTCTCTTGTTATTTACCTCTTGGTGACCTAGCAGAAACAGGTCACTTAGCTGCATGGTAGCTCTGAGTTCTGAAGCAACTGTAGAAGACTGCCATTCATTGTTTTCCCACAGTTTATAACTGCTCTGCAATATGAATCTCTACTATTCTGAGAGATTGTCTAGGGTAATTGCTGTTCCCCTCCCTCATCATCACACAGACCAGCTCTTTTCACATCTGTAGCTACGTAACATTCTTGTAACAACCGCTGTGGAAATAATCAGTATATTTCTTGTCTTGTAATACAGCTTAGCATTGGGAAATGGCAAGGAAGAGCCAGCAAACAGTATCTGGGTAACTTTATATGAATCATCAGTAAAAGGGACTTTCTTTGCACAGTCTTTCTATGCACAGTACATAAAACTACTGTATTGTATCTATACAGACACAAACATCTTCGTTTCAGCAAGCTTGTCACTTCGTGCAAAAGTTTATAAAAGAATCACTCATTCCCGATTGCTGATGGGGTGTGCTGCAGCAAGGCCTATAGAAAAGGCAGAGATGATAAGAAAAAATCTTCCAGGTTAGATTGCTACCATGCAAAATGGTTTCAGAGTTTCTGCATGCCTCAACATCTCCTTAAAACTGAATGATTAATGCTGATCAGAGGATTGTCATGATACCTGCGGGATATACTGGTTCAGAACATTTATATTTCATATCATTGTCTGAAAAATAAACCTCAGGAAATTTTAGAAGTTTTTTCTCTGTGTAATCGTCTGTAGGAAGTGACTATCTTTTGTAGATTGTCTAAAGCAGTGGATGATTAAGTCAGGTTGACTAAGAAATTATCTTTTTATATCAGTGTTCTTCCATTCTAATGTTTGTTCATACTGAACATTATCTGTAGATTACATATACTGTGCATTATCAGCCATCTGTATTTCTTCTGGCTATTCCTCAAAGGGCATCTGATGAGTCAGACTGTTTTTTTCTGGTGAGTTCTTCACCTGCTAGAGATGAGAATCTCTAATCCTTCCACTGGGGAGAAAACCACAGAATATCAGGCAAAGTAAACTCTAAACCTTACTTTATGTAATTTTGTATTTCATTTTATGTTTATAACTGGCCCATTTAATTCCTGCTTCAGGGAGCATGTTCATGCATTGCAGGCTGTATTTTCCAAGAAATAGCTACTACAGTCTTAAGCATGACATGTTAAGTTTACATTGCCAAGAAAGTAACTTGCCAAGCTGCCCCTGGATCTTGGCCCCTAGTCTGGATATGTTCTGTTTATTGTGAACTAAGTTTCTCCATGTAAGATCTAGGTGCATTTTGGGAGATACTTATCTCCGGGGGTTGTTCCCTGTGTGGAGGTGCCATGGCTGGCTCCTTCCACAGCACAGATTCTCACTCATTCCCCAGGAAACCCCCAGTTCAGGACTCCCTGAAAGACTCTCAAGTGCTACAGGACATGTAACATGCACCCTCAGTTCTCTGTTTCCAAATGGTCATTGTGGTGGGCTGCAGTTTGGGCACTTGGAATGAAAGAATGAAAGATAGCAATTGTCAGGATCTTCTGAAGGTGAATTCTGTATTATGCAGTGATTTATTTTTATTTATTCTTTTGGATAGCCACTGATTTCATACTGAAAGCCGCTGACTGTGCTTTCTGGTCCTAGGCCAGTGAAATTATTAGACTGTAAGGAGCCCCATTCATTACATTTTTAACTTAAGACCCTTTCAGGTTGATGTGAAAACATCTTGTCCTCTGCCTGGTTGACATGAAAATATCTGGTCCTCTGCATGGCTAGGCACTGGATTTGGCTGTATCCTTCAACAGAGCTCCACTGATTTAAACTTGCATAATACTTGAAATCACCTTGGAATAATTTTCATCAGGATCCTTTTATTTATACTGTCATGTTAGTTCTTGCTGTCTGGTCTTGACAACCTCACTTGGAAGGTAATTAGTTTTGGAATGTTTGTTTCACAGCTCTCCGTCCTGCTCATTTAAAATACACTGAGCTTGATTCACCTCACAGAGATATAAATATATCATTAATGTAAATACATTGCCTTCACTGGTCCATTTTTGGATGCATTCTGGCACAAGTGAGTGCAAGATCTGACCTTCTGGTGATTAATTCTATGGTATTTAATTTTTTCAACCTCTAGCTTGTGGAAGTGAAGAAATAATAATAAAAGACTTAAAGTAACAACTGTATTTCAGGTAAAAAATGATTCCACATTCAAATCCTTTGTTTAAAGACCTAAATGTTAATTAAGCAATTTATTTTTATCTGGAAGAAAGAGATAGGATAGCTCAGTCTTCCAAGTTTTAGTCTGTGTTACATGAGTATGCAACAGTATGAAAAATTACATAGACTCATTATTTGCAATAGACCAAACATTTGTTTCTCATGTAAGCATTTATCTGGTTTTGGGGTAGATATGTAAGACCAAATCTCTGCTCTTGCAGTGCTGTTTAATATCTTCATCAATGATACAGACAACAGGATAAAGTGCACCCTCAGAAAGTTTGCAGACGACACCAAGCTGAATGATGCTGTTGATATGCCAGAAGGATGCGATGTCATCCAAAGGGACCTGGACAAGCTAGAGAAGTGGGCCCAGGTAAGCCTCATGATTTTCAACAAGACCAAGTGCAAGGTCCTTCACCTGGGTGGGGACAATCCTTGTAATAGAGGCTGGGGGATGATGTGATATTGAACAGCCCTGTGGAAAAGACTTGGGGGTACTGGTAGATGAAGAGCTGAATGTAGACAACTTGCAGCCCAGAGGGCCAATTGCATCCTGGGGCTGCATCAAAAGAAGTGTGTCCAGCAGATTGAGAGAGGTGATTCTGCCCCTCTACTCCACTCTGGTGAGACCTCACTTGGAGTACTTCGTCCAGCTCTGGAGCGCTCAACACAAGAAGGACATTCACCTGGTGGAGTGGTTCCAGAGAAGGGCCAAGAAAATAATCAGAGGGCTGCAGCACCTCTCCTGTGAGGACAGGCTCAGGGAGTTGGGGTTGTTCTGTCTGGAGAAAGAAGCCTCTATTGTATTAAGAGAATGCAGAGTTCCTACCTAAGAATTTATCTATTCATTTTCCAATTCTTAAATGTTTTTGCTTTAAGCTGCTTCTATCTAATGAACACAGTAGATATACGAAACAAGGAGTAAAAATTCAGGATGTCAAAGGAATACAAAGAATTTTAACATTTGCTCTTTGCAGCTTGTACTCAATGCAACAAGGACTCAAGGCTGTTTCTGTGTCATTTGCATGTCATTTAAAGCTATTTTTTTTCAGTACCACTGACCATGATTTTAAAGCAGAGAAGGCTTCAAATACGTGTCATTATAAAGGTACATTAAAATATATTGCTCATGTAGCCCAGCTTAGAGCTACATTTGAGTTACAGGAATACTAAGGATGTCCTCTACCATCAGTATCGGCTGGTATAAAGTTTGACTTCCAGATTACACAACATTGTAGTGGTGATACTCATGTCCAGTCTTCCACCAATTCAGATACACCGGAATATTTCATGCTGGTTAATGAATTGGTTTAATTTCAACTCCAGATCCAGTCTCTCAAATATATGTGCCTACAGTATAAAAATGTACATGCAATGCAAGCTCCCACTGCAGTCAAAGTCCATATAGGCCATCAAAGTCCATATTACAGAGATTTTCACCTCATCTAACATAGATATGCAGCTTGTTGCTTGCTGATAGGTGATTAGTGTAATTTTAGACTGAGAGAGGTACCCAGCTGCCACTTGAGAAGAGCACAAGTCTTTCATATGTGCTCACATACCATGCCTGACTTGTGAAGATTTCTCAAATACCTGAAGGACCCTCAAAGGTCATACCTATCTTGAGCCAAATGAATTTCCACCAGGATGTCTACTTTAGGATGAATCCAGTAGCTATCTACACTACACATGGCATGATGCAGTCGCTTAAACATCTATGTTCAGTGCCATCTCTGATTCCCTACAGTGTCACATGTAGTCTCCAGCTTTTGTAGAATATCACAGGTCTCCCATTGGTCCTGAATCACATCCACCAGATGTGTACAGATATTTTAGCGACCTTGGAATCTTAAATGACACTTGACGCTCATGTTCATGGAAGCATATTACAACTGTGTATTGGACAAAACCTTGACACAGTTGTCCAGGTTATTCTCCTTGTCCTTTTTCTGTCACTTGAAAGGGTCCAGATGACATATAGTCCTGTCATATCTGTCAGCCCTGTGTGGGATCTTAGCTACCCTTGGATGTTACAGAGAACACTATACATCTATGTTTATCAATAGCACAATTGCACAACCAGCAGTAAATCTCTCAACATGTATGACTAATTATGCCTTCTGTGCATATCTGTATTGAGATTCAGTCAGGGTGTTCTTGATAACAAATACTTAAGATTGTGTTGTATATAGTGTTCGTAAGAGTATTGCTAAGCACTTCTTAGCTTCTTTCTAACTGTTGTAGCAGAACAGGTGTTTAATTATTAGAACACTCTATGTTTCAGTGACTCATCTCAGTATGCATGATTTCCTGCATTTTGCCTCACAGTTCTTTAGCTGTGCTGTTTGTTCTATTTTAACTTGACCATTTGCAAGAAATACTGTCTCTGGTAAATAGTGTAATAGCAACCATTGCTCACTCTGAAATGTTTTATAAAAGAAAAAGTAATGAGTACAAATATTTACATAATGTGGTTTGATGACGCTAACTCACTGAACTTCTGGTTGCACCTGAAGAACAAGTTTTTTTTAATGTGATATGATTACAAATCTTAAGCCAAACCCTCTTCTATGGTACATAAAAATAGGTCCTAACGAAACCAGTGGGAATTATGAGCATGTATCCAAGATTAAAATTTGGCAGTTATGTCCTCATTTTAATGACATGTCTGGAAATTTGTTTCCACTATGGCAGTGGTGACAGCACTGTCTCCTCATTTTACTTTTCTTTTGCATCCTCTTTATGCAAGTTCTTTCATTTGTATTGCTGTAGAAAATATACTGAACATTGGTCAGTGATTGCTAAGGAAACCGAGTCTTTGAGTTTGAGTTGAGTAAGAAATCTGGAAAACACAGATTATATCAATTAGGGTGCATGTATAGGCAAAAGAAAATTGTTCTATGAATATAAATTATTTCACTGGGCACCAGACATAAATAAAACTTTATCTCATTGTTACTGGATTAAAATCTCATGAATTCTCTTACTCTTTGTGGCATTATTCCTATTTCATGCTATGGCTAATTTCAAGATTAAGTGCCTGAATTATTAAATACCCTTTAAATCATATGTAACTTTATGCAACTACAACAGAGATTGGAAAGGAAATACTCTCTGGTACACTGGCAAAACCTGTGCTAAAAGCTTTATTCATTATATAAGATGATTTATTTCTTTTATAAAAGAGAATGCTTCTACTGAAGCATCCAGGAATGTATTTTTGTGTGCTCTAGCATACCATTTAGTAGTTAAAATTTGTAAAGAAGCTAGGAAGTACATTTTCTGTAATTTTTTTTTTGTATATGAACACACATTCACCCATATTCCTTCATGGGTTTACACAAATAGTCATGTACAAAGACTCCATATATACATAATTCTATGGTATATGTATTATATACATTAAATATTGGAGTTATAGACACATTCTATATGTGATTTGACTGACACTGACTGCTTCGAGGTATACTGAAACGAAGTATCTAATCTAAGATGGGCATCTATGTTTCTTTTGTAGTTACTTGAAAAGTTATTTTCAGAGGATTTGTCCAAGATTATTCGCAAAAAAACCTGTCCTTTGGATGTTCTCTACTGATGATAGAGAGAGGTTGCTTCATATCTGTCATGTACCTAGTTAAAGTAAGCGGAGGATTCTGTCCTTAAGCAAAAAGTTCATTCTACCAATGTAGTTAAAAAAAAAAGGACAAACACTCAATTTCTATGCAGTATTATCTATTGTGATGAATATCATTCTGGTCTTACACAGATTACTGCAGTTGTTTGGTGCTGAGCTTGACTGTGCTTCTTGTTTCTTCTTAAAAAGGATTAGTGGATGTACTGATGGGAACAGCAGAAGCTGCCAGAGCTTGTCTTCATTAGGTCAGTTGCTACTGCAACTGCATTAATATTGTCTCTAATATGACTTTTTGTAGAATTCTCTAGTTCAGACACAGGCCAGATGCACACCAATGCTAAAAAAGTTATCTTCATTGCACTGTGTGTTTTTTAAGAGCCTGATACTGACATGGATAATTTGACCTTTTCATATAAATGTGTCTTAGAAATCAGAGCTGGCATAGGTGTCTCTAGACTCTTCTATGCTTGTGAAATAATCTAAGCAAATTAATGTAAAGGAGAAGCCAGATAATTCCCTCACCTTCCCAGACTAAAAGCAGAGACACAACAACCCCTGCTTTGTTATGAAAACACCTTGTTGAAGTATAGTTAAGAGTTCCATTAGCATTTTGCACAGATACTACTGAAGGAGAAAGCTATTAAAATAATGTTTTTCCTTGACATCAAAAATCAGTCATTTAAGAGTTGCAACATGGTATTTTTCCCTTCTGAGCCACCAATTTTCCTTAAAGCATAGTGAACCATGATTAGCAATTGTTTCAAAGGAGGGATAATATGTGTTGGGAATATGCTGTTTTCACAATATCCAGTGAACTTCTAATTCATTTCCATTGTGGTCCATTTAAAACATTTGTCTCAGCAGACTTAACTGAGTTATAACTCTTCATAAATCAGGCATGGCAGAAAGTTTTCTAGTTGGTTTTGATTTCACACTTAGATTAACAGAACAACAAATCACAAGTCATTACTTTTTTCCTCTTCCTGATAGAACTATTGCTTAGTTTTTTTAACTTATCTGTATTTTAAGCCACACTTCAAAGTATGGATACTTTCTTATAAAAGCATAAACTTAAAAGAGCTGCTAACTTCTTTTAAGATTTCTATCTATCTTTACATTTCTCTTCATTAAATAAATATTGAGCCTCCAACCATTGGCTTCATTGTCTAAATTGTTAATAAAAAGAAAATCATTATGGGCTCATCATTCCTCCTAAAAAAATTATGTGTGGATATTTTTTTTTTTTTGTTGTCTTCACTAAAATTTGAATTTTCAAAGAGTTTCTCATTTTGATTTATGATGTGTAAGATTCAGTGATAAAGTTTTTCCTAACCAGCGTGTTTATATTTTTCAGATTCCAAGAGGAACATTTTTTTATATATGACTTGTCAAAGCAGAGGTTAGAGTTATATTGAAATCCTTCCAATATCCTCTGCTAGGTTTCTAAATGTGAAAGAAAATTATCAATGTTTTAAGGGTATAAGTACAATGAGATCAAAATGTTAATGTATGAAGGCAGCATATCACTGGTCAGAGGAAACCTTTCCCACTATCCTCTTTTTTCGTCATCTTTTTAGGCCCATTTTCAGGGAAAGCATTGATCATTAACCTGAAGGAAACAATCATTAATACCATGTATATGTTATTGATCTAAACACACACACATGGTCTTCAAATGTGTTTGTCTATATGTTTCTATATGTGCATATATATAGATCAGCTTCAAGACCATCTAAGGAACCTGAAAGTGCACAAGTCTATGACACCGGATGAGATGCATCTATGGGTCCTAAGGGAACTGGTGAATGAAGTCGCTATGCTGCTATCCATCATATCTGAGAAGTCAAGGCAGTCCAGTGAAGTTCCCAATGACTGGAAAATGGGAAATATAACCCCCATTTTTAAAAATGGAAAAAAGGAAGACACAGGGAACTACAGTCCAGTCACTCTCACCTCTGTGCCCAGCAAGACCATGGAGTGGATTTTCCTGGAAACTGTCCTAGGGTATATGGAAAACAAGGAGGTGATTCATGACAGCCAATGTACTGTGAAATGCATGTATAGATTATGAGGGAGGTGTTGGCAACCTAACATTCTAAGAGATGTGCTGCTCCTTTTTGTGAAATATATGAAAAACTTAAACCAATACATGCCTGGAGTTAAAAAAAATCCAGGTGGAAATTGCAGTACTGATGACCATTTGGGGTATGTCTAGACCATGTGACAATCATGCAGGGATTTCTGCTTTGTTTCTGAATGTGTTGGGAGGTCACCCTGACAGCCCAGTCCAAAAGAAAAGTAGTAGTTTGGGACCTGGAAGCAGTTTGTAAGACACTGCCTCCACGTGAACCAAAGCTGTGAACTCTGCAGTTAATTAATTAGGTTTTTTTTTAATCTATATATCTCTGTTTAGAATGATTTACTTCATTATAGATCTCAATCCCTTAAAACTGAGGAAGCTCATGAAACCTGTTCCAGCATTGTCATTGATGAGATTTTTTTTTTTTACATGATGAATTGAGCTTGTATGATGTTTTACTTTGTCTTTCACTTTTTTAATGCTTCAAGATAGTACTTTTGCCAAATTACCTATTAAGAACTTAGTTTATTTAGTAGCTGAAGTAATTGATAAAATTGTGAAATATAGATATATGTGTTTCAATTTTTTTTCCCCTGCACTTGCTCCTACAAAAGCAATACTAATAAAAAATCAAAATAATCTGAATTTTAAAACTTTTTAATGTTTGTCCTTGCATTGTCATCACTTGAATGACGGTACAGTGTACAAGTAAAGGCCATAGACTTAATGAACATTTTGGGAAGAGACTATGGAAAAGGAAATGTCAAAATAATGTCAGCACAAAAAAAAAAGTGACAAGAGAACTGATAAGTTTTCCTGAATTACTAGTACGGTTAATAGTAGATTAGAAGATGTCAAATCATGAAGAAGAAGCTGTATAAACAATTGTGTAGTCAATTATAAAGACCATGACAAGTACAAGATGAAAGGAGAAATCCACTAGGATTTCAACATTTACCTAAAATTTAATTATTTAAGAATCTTTTATATTTAAATTTCATAGATTTTGAGTCAGGAAATCTATGAGGATGATAGAGGTTACTTATATAACCAGATTTAGCTATCTAGCAAGACAGTGTGACATAGCAGTATGCAGATGTTGAAAGCTGTGTAGTGCAGGTAACTAGTTTGGCTGTCTTTTTTCTGCAGATAAAGTAATCTCACATTTTAACAGTTTATTTTCAAAAGGAGATAGTAATATATATTCAAAGGCCAGATGTTCCACAGGAAAACCAAACCAAACCAAACCATGAAATTATGAAAGCCACTTGGATGCAAAACAACTCTAGATAGTATCTTCACATGTGCAATGGTAAATTTAGCAACTGCATATGACGGACATACGAAATTCCTGTTTATATCAAAAGATTATATTCTCCCATTAATCCATCTTTCAGAAAATGTCTAAAGCTGGGGATCAAGACAATGGTTTAAAGAGACTACATGGAAACTGGCAGGCAATGAATTAGCACCCAGTTCTTTTTCCAGCCTGAACATTTGCAGTTCTCAGCATGCTAGAACAATGCCAAGACACTGCATGACGTGAAATTGGATTAAGCATATAATGATGTCATGGAGGGATTAAGTAGAATAATCCTTTCACTAAAACATGGATTCAAATAGCTTACCCTGCTCCTGAAATACTTCAGGCTATCCTAATGAAGTTCTACAGCAAATGTGCTTTTCAAAATGTGAGCTAGTTTTGGAGGAAGAAAAAGTTTGTATAGCATGCACAGCATGAATATCAGTTTTTTTCCTGCTGTGTTATTTGATGCCTCTGGAGTTATCATTAAGGAAAACTTACTTGTTCTCTTGAACTAAGTCTGGCAACACTGAAACAATATAAAAGAAGATAAAATGATAAAGTCCTAAGCTGAGATCTAGATATATATGGCTTTTATGTCATCTTACTGAAGTTTACACAATTTAGAGATTTGGAATGTGCTGATTTAGAGATTTACTTTTGATTGAAGGGGTGAAATTAGAAATTCCTGAGGAAAGTAACCTATTTCAGGGGTGTAGCTAATTTCACATCATTTGAAGTATTTCAGTTTTTATAAATGAACTTTCATTAATTTAAAAATAATGCTATGTTTGCCCAGGTTAAAAAAAAAAAAAAAAAAAGACAACTTTTTGACCATTGCTTCATCTCTATGAAACATTTCATTTAAGTAAGCTTTCAACCAAAGTATACGTAAGCTCTGATTATGCTTTTGAAAAGTCTGCTGCAGGCTCCTCTTTGCAACCAAACTATCTGTGTGCTATGTGATACTGGTGATTTACTTAGTAAATGTTTAACAGTCATCAGCCATTATGTTTGTCTGATGAATAGTGCATTTAGTTAAAAAAACCCAAACCACTGCTTCATTTATACCTTCTCTGGATCTTGACTGGCCTGTGACCCAGCCTGTGTGAAAAGCTTGTTTTACAATTTCATTTCTAGAATTTATTTTTTTTGGCTTTTAAAAAACTGGTTTTTTTTAAAATTAACAATAGATTAGAATTCATAAGAAGAATTGCATATTTTTTTTTTTTTATCATTCCTTCTTTTGATATAAGGGAGCTCCCATCAAACAGAATTATCATATCTGTCATTACTGTTGCTTATTACTAGTCTCAAGGCCTGAGGCAAAGTCAAATAAATAAAATGCACTAGTACCTTATCATTTGGCATTAAAAATATTGAGGAAATAGTAAAACATTAAATTGCTTGTTCTCAGTCACATGACTAATCCTTAGACAAGCAAGAACTCAATCCTACTGATTTTACCAAGATGCTTTCTCACACAGTCCTACTCTTGAGATAACTTTTTGAATTATTATTAATATCTGCAGTTTTAATCTTACAACCTTGTAATAGAGAATTACATTTAAAAAAATTAATTTGAAAGAGATAATTAATTTGTAAAGGATTTGCTTTATAATAGCAATACAGAACATAAATTTTGTGGGGCTTCCTTAAAGCACAAACGTAATTCTTCCCAGAGTTAGCTTCACATTATCATAATTTTTTATGAATATTATCTGTCTATTTGATTTCAACAGATTTTAATCTATGTTCTCAGTGTAGTTACAGAACTAACCAGCTAAACCCCACTATTTCTTCTTTATGTATTCTATTGACAGAGCCTGTTTTTTAAATGTCTTATTTTTGTCAGGTGCATAAGATGTTTTTCCATAGACAAACTGAAAGATTTTTAAATCAGTGTATTGTTACATTTCAAAGAAAAATTTAACATAATTTGAAGCCCCAGTGATCCCTCTAAGAGTTAGGCCTCAGCAATGAATTTTATAAGGAACTGCTTTAAGCACAAAGGATGAACTTGTATATATCCATATTCTAGATGTCTGAGTGAAAGTGCCCATATTTATATGGAGTCTAAATTATAGTCAACAAAGGTAGACGTTATACTTGATTGAGATGTGTTCCATAGGCAACAAAGGTATAAAGAAGAACACACTCATGTTTGTTGCAGAGTCATTTAGCTCATTTCAGGATCCTATTCATTTCAGGGTCAGCTGAATTGTTCTGGAGCTGCTACTGATTGTGCAGATTAGGATTTGATAAATTTACTGGCCTTTATCTGCCAGTCAGCAGTGCAGGCCTCCAGGAGGTTCTCTGACAGACCTCTTAGATGCATGACTGTCTTAGATTCTCTGGGAAACTTCAAATGGCAGTAACTAACTATGTTAAAAAAACTAAGCAGACCCCTAGATGTCCACAGACCATAGCAGTCACTTAGCTCACTCACATGCATTCTCCTGGGCAGATGCAGTGTGCAGTGCAGAGATGCACAACCTAAGGTGGCAGTGCCATTTTACGTTATGGACAAATACAAAGACTTACAGTCTTATAATGCCTTTTTTGATTCAGTAACAGAAGCGAGAAGCCATTGCGAAATACAAAAGACCTTTGTTTAGGTGTTTGATATAAGGGAGTATATAAGTCATATAAGTCATCAGTAGCCTATGTTGAAATTATCTTTTGCTGTAGTTTTTCCAGAACTTTGTTTGTCCTATCACATTCTACTATCCTAGCCATTAGACTTCCAACTAAGAACTAGCAACTTAATACTAACTTTCAGAATTACTTCTACACTAACATACCAACCTGGACATATCTACAACCTGGACACGAATCTGACTCTAGAGAAAAGTCAGTTCCATTTTGCATCTTTTTGACTCCAAATGTAAAATGACATTAACAAATCTTCCTTCCCAGAAATGCCATAAATTCTAATTAAGTGCTTAGAAAATTGTTTGATTTCCTTGATTAAGAAACACCATTTTTAAAATTATTTTGATGGCAGATATTGTCTTTCATAGAAAAGAGATTTCTTTTTATAAGACAAATGAGGTTTGAAAGGTTTGATTGAAAATTTTGAAAGGTTGATTTGAAAATCAACACCTACAGTTTAAATTTGTTACATTTTCTCATAGTTATCCCAACTTTCTCCAAGAAATCCTAGCAGATTTTAGCTACCCCTTTCCACTGCACGTACTTTTTATACTTTATAGAGTTGTTGGGCTCCAAACCTATCTAATCTTTGACTTCACAGTTGGGTCATAATCCAGATGACTGTGTGTATATTGTCTAATATGTTAAGCATGTACAATAAAGCTGTGAGAAAACCTGGATGTTTCAATACCTGAGTGTTCACATTTAATTGCAGTTCCAAACAAAATTAAATACTTCTAAACACCTGTTAGAGTACTATTTTGTCCATCTATTTGTTTATCTGATAATGACTTTATAAACTCTTAAAAAAGAACTATTATCTCTGAAGTCCCAAATCATGTGCTAGATAAATATATTAAAATTGTTTTGTTCTTAAAAAAACCCCAAGCTTAGAACTGTAAATACTTTCAGTAATTCTGCCTTTTTTTTTTTTTTTTTTTTTAATGTGAGTAATGTCTATGTTTCTTGAATTTGAAAGAATTCATCTGGCAATACCAGGCTAGAGGACTCAAGAACTGGGCAGATCTTGGGCAAAGTTATGTATATTCCTCTTCTTGGTTACCACAGATGTTGTATAATGTCACTGAAGATCGTCCATGGCTTCATGAAGCTGGCTGGGTGTGAATGACTGTGTTCACCTGTTTCTTTTGATGTCAGTTTGATTCAGATCTTTAATACATACAAATGTGAACTCTGTGAACTTGGGCTGTTTTACAATACTTCGCTTTGTCCTGGAAAAACCCCTTCTTTTCCATTTAAGAGAGTTATGGCGGTTGTGATTTGGACTTGATTTTAAATGAAATTCAAGTTTTGGTCCCATGCTTACATTGGCCTGTGGCTGCAGTTGATTGTGCTTTTGTGGTTTTGCAGTTTTTTAGCCCTTATATCTTGCCTTGCAGAAGTTTAAGATATCAAGTGCGTTTTGAATTGTTTTTTGAGAAGACAGATGTGTTTTGTGTACCTGTGCCTACAGTTCATACCTGTCAAGTATTATTAACAGAGACACAGTTACAAACTCTACCTTGTTCTTACCACTATTTAAGAAAAAATACTCTTGGCCTGTCAGCTGTTATCAAAATATCAGAAAAAAATAGCTTAAACAGTAGGTGAAATTTCTAGACAAGTATGAAAGTGTGAGGAGAATGGGTAACATTTTTAGGGTAATGTGCAAGAGATGATAGGCTTGCCTGGACATTAACTCTTATTAAAGCAAGTATTAAATCACAAGGAAGTTAGGCCATTTTTCTTCTAAATAAGAATATCTACAAAACCAACTTAGTTCACTTGAGTGCAGTACATTATGCCTTTAGCTGATTTGAACTTATCTTCAAGTCTTTTGGTGACCAACTGTTAAGAAGGCAAATTAATGAAAAGAAATGTAGACAACAAATTTTTCCTGACAGGGTGGTTTGATGCAGGCCTCTTTAGTACAGATTTGTACTAAATACATTTCAAGCTACTGCTGATAAGAAACCAGTTATTAAGCATTATTTTTTTCTGTCAGTGCCTGGTGGTTAGGGAACATTTATGAGTGTTTTATTTTAAATATAAAGCTCACATTGTATTTAGAACAGAGTATCAAAAAAAGGGATTGTCTCATGACTCCTTGACGTCTCTGGATCCCTTCTGCCCTGTACCAGTTTCTGTGTCATGTATGCTTAATCATATACTGTTCTCTGAGCGGCAATTAAAGCCCAATTTGACTTGTTGCTGAGCAAGATGATAAGAGCTTTCGCTGTCAGCACGGTCAAAGATCAACCATTACCCCATACAGAGCTTAATGCAGCTTCATAATTTATTCTGCTGAAAGCTCCTCTGAGAACAGGACAGACTCTGCAGCTGTTGATGTGCCTCTTCAGTTGTAACTCTTCTGGAGAAAAGACAAAAATAGTTATATTATAGCTACTCCTGGAGTTCTTTCTCATATGTGACAAAACAAGGGGCTCTTTTCTTTTGTTTCTTTTCTTGTCTTCTTTTCTTTTCTTTTTTTTCTTTTCTTTTCTTTTCTTTTCTCTTCTTTTCTTTTTCTTTTCTTTTCTTTTCTTTTCTTTTCTTTTCTTTTCTTTTCTTTTCTTTTCTTTTCTTTTCTTTTCT
>JANHFX010001472.1:139515-160134 GCA_027560015.1 Chloroceryle amazona | reverse complement strand
TTTCCTTTCCTTTCCTTTCCTTTCCTTTCCTTTCCTTTCCTTTCCTTTCCTTTCCTTTCCTTTCCTTCTTTTCCTTTCCTTTCCTTCTTTCCTTTTTGAGATTTAAGCTGATATAACATGTCATTTAAACATAATTTAAAGTTTACATATATGCTCTTAAGGAAATCAAAGAAACATCACTGTTGCTAAACCCTGCACTGAAAGGCCCTGCTTTCCTTCAAATGCATATAAGTGAAATAGGGTCTGAAAGATCATTTACATTAAAAGATACGATTAACCTGTCATACTACTTTATGGCACTAAGAGACAATGAGCAAAAAATATGCAAACAATAATTATGAAAAGTCTAGTCTTTCCTAGCAAAAAAACCTCGACTCTAGTATTCTCCATAAACAAAGGAGCCATAGAATCCATCAGAGATGGAAAAGTTGTATTACATCATCAACTTTCAGAATGTTTATATTCACTTTCTGAGTTACTGAGAAGTGAAAATTACCCAGTTACTGATATAACATAACAAAGAACCTCCTCTAAACTTCTGATATTTTATTTGATTAATTTGCCATATAGGACTGAAGCTCAGCTCACTCCTTCTCAAACTTTGCCAGTTGATGCCTCATGTTTTTGTCTTACATCTGAGGAACATTTTGATCCAATGCTGAGTAACTGGATCTGTTAGACTTTCAATCATTCATTCTGACAGAGGTACTTCAAAGTGATTGATCTCAGAGGGAAGGACACTGATCTTCTCCATCAAGCCTGGACAACAATAATGTTATCATAGAGTTACCAGAGTGCTTCTTATACACAAACTCCCTTACCTGAACCTGACGATAGTTATAACATTTCTCTTTGCACAGTGCTCCCACTTACCTGTAACAAATCTCAGAACCATTTCCAGTAATCTCATTTACTCCATTCCAGTAATCTGCATTTTAGGTACAAGGCACTTTTTTTTTTTGTCTGTTTTATCAATTCGTAAGATTTGCTTAGTGCATTAGAAACATATAAATGTCTGGATTGGAAGGGACCTCTAGAGGTCATCCAGTCCAACCCCCCTGCTGAGAGCAGGGACATCCTCAGCTAATCCTCAGGTTGCTCAGAGCTCTGTCAAGCCCCACATTGAATGTCTCCAGAGATGGGGCCTCAACCACCTCCCTGGGCAACCTGTGCCAGTGCTCCACCACTCTCATGGTAAAGAGCTTCCTCCTTATTTCTAATCTAAATCCACTCCTTTCTAATTTAAAACCACTACCCTATATCCTTTCACTACAGGCCTTTGTAAACATTACATCACTTTACATTGATACCTTCCAGCTGTCATATTCATAACTGATGTTATCTGCACAAAAAATAGTAAATTAGGGAAACCAGAATGGCTACTCAATATCCATGTTGCCACCCAAATCAAAGGCTCAGAATTTTGTCTTTCATTAGCTGAATCAAAGCTTCCAATAAACACTGTCTTGTTTGCACGCGAACAGAAACAAACTGGGTATAAAAATGAAATACTTTTAAAAATAAGTTTATGAAGTAACCATATTGATAATTTGTGCATTTGAGGATTCACAGTCATTCACACTGCGATTTATATGAATTCTGCCATGGATTTAAAAATAATTATGTCAAGATATTTATATGATTTGCAGAACATAATTTTCTTGTGAGAATGAAGTTACAGTCTTGAGCTTTAATGTTTTGATTTGTGCAGACAGTTTAATACACGTTAGTTCCCATTTTCCTTCTTTGCTCACTCTTGACTGTTAAAATATTAGCACCAGCAGCAGCAGAGCTTTGTAAACTAAGTCTTTCCTTCCTTCCTTTTGGCATGATGAAAGCGGTTGATACTAGAGGGTGCAGTGCCAAATAAATACAACAAAAGGAAAATAAAAATGGGTAGAAGTAGATTTTCATTTTCTGGATAAACATTAGTATCCTTTTACATATGCTGAAGCAATTGGTATGTACAACAAAGGGAAAGAAAAACCTGTGGGCATTTTCATTGTTGTGAAAATAGGTACTATAAATTAGGAAAAAAAATAGCATTTCTGTCCATCTTTTGCATCAGGTATGTTAAACAAAGAAGCGATTTGACCTACAAAACTGAAATCTTCACAAAAAGTAGCTTCCTGGTTTAAGCATTCATCTGAAATAGAAACCTTGAATGTGAAACAGTGTTGTCCTTTATTCTATAACACAGAAAATCTGACATCTCTGAATTTTTTTTTCTGTGTAGCTGCTTTGAATGAGGTCTTAAAAATAGATTCTGCAGCTTGGATAGCTTTGTTTATTGTAATGCCTAATTTATAAGTGTCTCTTTTGTGTTGCCATTCTGGCATTTCAAATGAGACCTAGTTTTATGGTTGTTTGTTTTTTTTTTTCAGTATCAGGCTGTAAAGGTTCCAGGACAACTTTTCTGGAGGAGGTTTTTAACTCAGTATCCTTAGCTAGATTTTCCATTCCTCTGTGATCAAATTATCCGTCTCCTTGCCCCACACAGCTTTATGGCAATTACCTGTCGTTTTTGTCCAGTGTTTAGTCTCGAACAATCATATTACTATTAAAACAATTGTGTCTCATTCCTCTGAAATGCTTTAGTCATAGAACTGTATTTTACAATGCACTTTACCGTTTTCAGGTAATCTAATCAGCTCCTTTTGCCATTAGGATTCAATGTTGCACTCAGTAAATAAATTCTACCTCTTCTACTGAAATATAGTTCCAAGATTCATGAAGCTGTTATTCATAGTCAAGCTCTGTGCAAATGGAGACAGAAGAGAAGAAACCTCTTTGTTGAGGCTCTATTTATCACTATCTGGAGAATTTTCCCCCAAGCAGTCCTCTCATAATTTTGCTCAGATTGTGACCAGTTTGCAGGCTACACAGTGAGTCTCTAATCCCTGAAACAATGTGAGGACAATCATTTCCCTGCATGTGAAATAAGCACAAGACAGTGAAGAACACTCTAAAAACAATTGTTGGGTGTTTTCAATGATCAGCATAAAGAACATATTAAAAAAAATTACCCTGTAACATGTTTTAAATATTTCTTTTAATGGGACGTTACAGCACCAGTTCAACATAGTATTTGAACATATGCATTTAGAGGTGGGGACATATTTATTCCTTTACCATAGATGAATTGCTCGATCACTATTGCCTGGTGTATTAGATCATTGTAAGTTACAGTTACCCCTCAACCCTACTGTTTTATAAAGAGTTTCAGAAGTGATAATAAACTCAATATGAATGATGTTGTTTGGCACAGGAGAAAACATGGGACGGATTTTAATTTAATATGTAAATGACAGATAAATCCAAGAACAGACTATATAGTTAGTAACATTTTAAAGGAAATTTATTTCTCATGGTTTCAGCCAATAGAAGAAACATATGAATATTGCACATTGACAATTGCTTTTTTTTTTATTTTAAAATAAGTTATTAGAAAAAAATATAACTGATGAAGTACTGCATATTTAAAGAACCACCTCAAGTATTCAATATAATGATAAAGATTTGGATTTAAATTGTATTTCTATTTTTCTCAATATAATATGCAAAAATATTTTTTTCCTTGTGAAAAAAAAAAAGAATAACCCTTTGGGTAATTTAAAGGCACACCTTTTATTATAAGAGAAAAAGGGGTTGGGTGGAAAACTGCTGACAACAAAATAGCTCCCTGACATTCAAAATTTGCAGAAGGGAGAGAATTAAGTTAATAACAAGAATACAGTTAGATTGTTTTTTACTTTGACCACAGACTTCTTTTGGTCTACCTCTCCCTATATACATCCCTCTAGCCAAAATCACTCAGGCCTCTATCCCAAAACACTTACCTAGTGGTCTGTACCTCAATATTTTGCAAGGCAATTATAATGAAGGAACTTTTTTTAAAAAAGAAATAATTATTATTATTATTTTATTAATTAGCCAAAGGTAAAATTCACTTCCTTCAGCCCCAGGCATGTGCCTGAGATACAGCAACTGAAAAGAATTATGCTGCCCCTCAGGACAGCACTTGCATCTGTAAACAAGTGGGTTATATCATTTAGGTGGAATTCATTTCTTTTTATAGTAGATGGAGAATAGACATGTACCTTTGTAAAGGCAGGACAGTTTCAGGTGGTCTAAATTAAATGAGATGAGTCTCTCTTGAACCATCTAAGACCGTAATTGGTTGCTGGAATATCTTTGAGAGGTTACTTAGCAAAACTGCTTCTCACTGTAGTGCCTTAGGTATATGCCTGAAGCCATACCATATCCCTACATTTGTCATCCTACTTTTAAAGCTTTAACTGTAAATCTGTTGTGTTGAATCAGTTCTTGACAGTAATCACTGGTCACATGGGTAGTCCCCTTGCTTATTTCATTACAGCTTTGCAGTGTGATGTGAAGAAAATCTATATCTGCCCAAATCTATTATTCTACAAACTGAGAATCTTTCTTGCTTACCTGTTAAAATCTAAGGTTTAGTAAATGATTATAAAGTTCTCCTAAGTTACACTATCTGTCATAAGAACTAAAAAGAAAACAAAATGTGATGAAATGTAGAAGATAATGAAGGAAACATTCTACTTTTAAGCTGGATCATTTCCTTTCAGTAGTCTCAATACAGGTGATTAGAATCAATGATATAGAATATTATTGTCCTTTAAATATAGATCATGAAAACACTTCATATGAAAAATTGAGCAAATTATTATCTACACTTGAACAGCTGCTTCCTTTGAAATCCTTTCCTTTAACCTCTCTTAGAAGAGGTAAACAAACTTTGAGAAAGGTTTTATGTATCCTAGAAGAACAAACCAAAATAAAGCATGGGTCTGAAAATGGTTCTCCAATATTATCTTAAAGACTTTGAAAGAGATCTGAAACAGTCTAGAATAAATTTTAAAGAGTTTGAAAACTGAGGAAAATCATGGAATAATTAGGAATGGAAAGGATCTCTGAAAGGCAATCTAGTCCAACCCCCCACTCAAAGCAGACCAACCAGATCAGGTTGCTGAGTGCCGTGTCCAGTCAAGTTTTGAATATCTGTGGATAGTAAACAGCCCCTCTGGGAAATCTGTAATAGTGGCCATGATCACAGTAAAAAGTGTTTCCATAAGTTTGCAAGAATTTTCTTTGCTCCAACTTCTGTCCATTGTATCTTATGACTATGCACATCTGAGTCAGGCTCTATGTTCTGTATCCTCCTCTATGTTCTGTAGTTGAAGACAGCAGTAAGATCCATCCTTATTCTTCTATTCTTATAACTGAACAATCCCAGTTCCCTCAGCATCTCCTTGTGTGTCATGTGCTCCAGGCCCCTGACCCTCTTGGAGGCTTTCTGCTGGACAGTTTACTTCCTTTTATACTGGGGAATCCTAATCAGTATACAGCATTCCAAATGTACTGTTGCAAGTGCTCAGCAGAGGAGGAATATCAATTCCTTCAACCATCTAGTGACACTCCTAGCCCAGGTTGTTGTCTGCCTTCTTTGCTGCAAGGATGTATTGCTGGCTTATGTTCAAGCTGGTGTTCACCAGGACCTCTTGTCCTCTGCAGAGCTGGCTTCTAGTCAGTCAGCCCCGCACCTGTGTTGATGCATGAGTTATTCCCATTATTATTCCTCCTTGGGTGAAGGACTTTGCACTTTCCTTTTTGAATCATAAAAAAGATAACCCCAGACAAAGTAATGTATGAATATACAGAGGATTAGAGCTGGTGCACATGGCATAGAGGAGGCTTTCTTTCTTGGTTTTGATTGCATTTCTATTCCATAGTAATTCCATAGTTTGACATTACTAGGAATATGTGTGTATTTGTGAGATAAAAATCATGTACTTATTTGACTAAATTATTCATAAGAACTAGTAATTTACGTTGGAAGTTCAACTACCTCTGAAATAATTATTCCAAGTGCTCCTACATCCTTGAATTATAATCACCATCCTGCCTAGGTGAGCATCCTGGTATTGGCTTTTCAGTATTATTACAGAAAAATATTCTTACTGGGAAATATTTCTTAAAATAATCCTATTTAAAAAGTAATTACATTGTCTGTAAAGTCTGATAATATTATCATTATTATATTACTCTATTCATTCTCCATGTCCAGAGTTACATAGAAATATTAAAAAAGATCTCATAATTATTTGTATTTTTTTTTAGGATTACACATTATTAAAGGATGGTATGAAATCATGCCTTGTCTCCCTTTACTGTTTGCCATCTGGAAGATGTGCATCTACTAGACCCTCATCTTGGCAATTGAACTCTAAAATAATTACAGTTTTGAATTTCAGGAAGATTCGCATTGGAAGAAAGAAGTTACAGCAAAATTAAGAATGTGTTTGAATGTTGAAAAATAAAGTAGTCATTCTGTCACTCAGCTCATTCCTTCAGATTATTCACCCCTCAACAACACCAAAAATGCTGTTTATAGTATTTGTTGACTTTCTATTCTAATTTTATACCTGAAGCTCAATCTCTAAATGATTTGTTTCCTTTCCTGAACTATTGTAGAAAAGGTGCTATAATTTGCCTCTTTTAAAGCCTAGATATAAGAAGGCAGTCTAATTAGACAGACAATTTCTTTTCTAATTCTCTGGCCTCTGCTGGCATGTGATAATGCCTCCCTAATTTTTTTTAACCTTTCAAGGTTTTCATTTTGAGTATTAGATTTTGTCCAGTGCCATGAAGAGAGAGAGGTGTGTAAGGAGTTTTTTGTTGGGTGGCCTTAATTTCTTGTGTGGAAAATTGGACCACCAAAAGGAAACACCTGCTTTTGTCTTGAACACCCATGCTTCATCATCTCTGCAATATTGTTCCACGATTTCCCACGTTTCCAGTTAGTAGAACACCCAGCTGCACTTCAAGGTCAAGACTTTGCCAAGACTGAAAACACAACTTGTCATTTAAAGTAGTTAAAACATGGCTGGGCAAGCACACTAACATTTAACATTACATCAAAAGAAAATGGCAGCACATGTGAAAATGTCACATCAGAAGACTGAAGAAAGAACCATGAGATACGTTCAATTTTAAATAGACATGCAATCCAGAACTACCTGAGTTATTATGACAGATAAATAATAATGAGTAAATCATCATTAGCAAGTCAACATTATCTGGAAAGTTGTTATCGTAGACAAGACAAAAGCTATCTTACATGTGTTTCCACGAGTACTTTTTAAAACGAAGCTATTCTTTTTCCTACATATAAAAGAAACTTGTCATTACATGTAATAGTCTATAGCAGGTAAAGAGGTGTCAAAAATAACACAGAATTAGTAGAGAACAAATGTTGATATAGTGTCAGAATGAAAGAAACAAACGCAAAAACTGAGCTAAAGTAAATATTTACCATAGGGTTTGTACTGGTGCCCTATTATCTACATGCTTGAAACACTACATCAAATAAAAAAGCAAGGTCCCTTTAAAGTTTCCTGGAGATTCTGTCACAACCACACTATCTGCTCAAGCAAGTTTGCTCTTTCTCTCTTTTACTTTTTGGGGGATTAATATGAAAAACTTTCCTGATTCTTGTAGAATGAAAGGATTTCAATGGTACCATTTCTGTGGGGAATGCTATCTTACCCTTAAGCAAAATAATTCTGATTTTGCAAAGTTTCACCATAATAAGCCAGTCAAACTCTCTGGAAATTTTAGGTTTTAATCAACATATTTTCTATGTATAAAAATATAGATAAAGTATTCCATGTAGTTATGCTATATATAACATGTAGGTTTTATGCATTATTTTAAATTATTCTACTTGAATTATCCTCCACGTTTATAAGTACTGGCCTAGACTAAAAGCTTTTTAAAACATTTTTTTCTATGAGTTTTTCTTCAAGTATCTTTACAGAGAGAAAAGTGAGAAATTCAAATGAACTTGCCAATATGCACACTACTATGATGGTGTGACTGTGTGAATAGGTAGGTACAGGGAGAACAGTGGATGATGTCTACCTTGTCTTCAGCAAGGCTTTTGACAGTGTCTACCATAACATTCTCAAGTGTAAGGTCAGGAAGTGTGGGTTAGAAGAGCGGATGGTGAGATGGGTTGAGAACGGGCTAAATATAGAGCTCAGGGGGTTGTGATCAGTGGCCCGGTTTGCAATCTGTAACTAGTAGTGTTCCCCAGGGGTCAGTATTGGGTCCAGTCTTATTCAACATCTTCATCAATGACCTGGATGAAGGGATAGAGTGTACCCTCAGTAAGTTTGCTGATGATACTAAACTAGGAGAAGTGGCTGATACCCTGGAAGGCTGTGGACAGACTGGAGAGCTGGGCAAAGGCAAACCTAATGAACTTCAACCAGGATGAGTGTAGAGTCCTACATCTGGAGAGGAATAGCACCATGCACTAGTACGGGTTAGGATTTGAGCTGCTGGAAAGCAGCCCCATGGAGAGAGACCTTGAAGTCCTGGTGGACAATAAGTTATTCATGGAACAGCCATGTGCCCTTGTGGCCAGAAAGGCCAATGGTGTACTGGGGTGCATAAAGAAGAGTGTGGCCAGCAGGTCCCAGGAAGTTATCCTCCCCCTCTACTCTGCACTAGTGAGACCACATGTACTGTATTCTGTCCAGTTCTGGTCTCCCCAGTTCAAGAGAGACAAGGAAATACTAGAGAGAGTCCAACAGAGGGCTATAAAGATGATTAAGGGACTGGAACATCTTTCTTATGAGGAAAGGAGGAGAGCCATGGATCTGTTTAGGCTGGAGAAGAGAAGACTGAGAGGAGATCTTATGAATGTTTACAAATATCTGAAGGGTGGGTGTCAAGTAGAAGGGGCCAGTTTCTTTTCAGTTGTACCCTGTGATAGGACAAGAGGTAATGGTCACAAACTGGAACACAGGAAGTTCCACCTCAATATGAGGAGAAACTACTGTGAGGGTGACAGAGCACTAGAACAGGCTGCCCAGAGAATTTGTGGAGTCTCTTTCTCTAGAGACTTCCAAGACCCTCCTGGATCTGTTCCTGTGTGGCCTGCCCTAGGTGATTCTGCTCTGGCAGGGGCATTGGACTTGATAATCTCCAGAGGTCTCTTTCAACCTCTATCATTCTATGATTCTATAATTCATTCTATGATTCTATCTGAAACTTTTAGGCTTTCTTTCCCCACAATATTGTTACCAGAGTATCAGGGTGGTTGAAGTACACTGATAATTTATTAGGCAGAATAGCAATTAGTATATTCCCATGGTAATATATCATGCACAGTAAACAACTTAACTATAACATAGCTCAGGAATATGAATTCAAAGGAAGTCTGAAATATTTGGCAGTCAGTGAACTTCTTTGTACAGGGATGGAAAAGGGTATTAACTCATGTCTGATATAAATACTTGCACCCAGTAACAGAGACCTATTATAGGAGTATGTTATTTAATGTTATTTAGGTAAATCAGGAAATTTCAGAGCAAATATTTATGTCAGAAATTATAGGGCCATTTATATGCCTATTTTTAGCACATTGAAAACAATAATGAAAAAACAGGATTTAATAGGCTTTAATAGGTAAAGTAAGAAGCAGGAAAAAGGGATTTCCATAAGAGGCCCTGATTTCCATAAAGGGACCATTTTTTTTTCCATCTTCTCATTGGCATAATAAGCTAAGTAGAAGCCCTTTTATAGACCTTGAAGAAGGCATGACCCTGGGAATTCCTTTTACTTTTGCAACCAAAGCTTGCCTATCTCATTTTTTCAAGTATGTCTACTTTATGCCTGATGATCTGCTGCATTTGTTGCTGTCCCCTGTATGGGTAGTTACAGAGACATTTATGATAGAAGCAGTTGCCTACTTTTTAGAAAATTTCTAACTTTAGTATCTACTTCTTGGGTCATGTCCAATAGGTATCTGGTTCTGCAACAGTGAAGTCCATAGAATTGATTTAATTAGGTGCATGGGCAAACAAAAATGTTAGACCTTCTTTTATAGATAAACCAGGATGGAAATGGACATTCTGCGCATTACAATAAAATTTACCTCAAGTGAGGAAAAATTTGGCTTCCCTTTTTTATTAGTCTGTGTGATAATGACAGTCTTTTATCTGACAGGAATGAAAAATGTTTTGAAGTTGGTCTCTTTATATATGCTGTAATTCAAATTCAAAAAGAGCTATAATTCAGATCCATACATTTGAAAGCCTCTAAAAAAAAGTGTGATTTCATTAGTTGAGAGATGTGATATGCATGGAGAAGTCTCAATTTAAAATTAATTTAAAATTAATTTGTGATTTCATTAATTAATAGATTTTATACCCATGGTTAAAGCCTCAATTTAAAATTAATTTTGCCTTTGAAGACTTGTGGTACTGTTTTTTGAAGGAGTAGAAACTCTATTCTCAAAATATCTTGAAATTCTTATCAAGAAAGGATATAAGCAGCTTTCAATTTTAGCAAGTTTTTCCTCTCTCATCTCCAGGTTGCCTTTATCATCTAACATCTGACCCATACTTATTGATAAGCTTTTTAAAACTTCTCAACAGAGAAACTGTAGTTAGATATAAATATAACCTCACAGCTTGTTTCCCATGATCCACCCATGAGCAACTTGTTTGAGGTTTGTGGCTTCTTCCTCAGAGAAAGCTCCCTCATTGTCTTCAAATCTGATTGATTAAGTAAGCTGATCAGAGGACAAGAAGTCACGGGAGAGGTCTCTGCCCTAGTATCGTGGCCTGGAAGAACGATGATAGGTTATCATTTCCCTTTTGTTGCAATGAATTAAGTTCATGGATATGCTACAGATAAACATCTAACAGGAACCAATCCTTTTTAGAATTGCTCTTAGACCTGGCAGGGAGAGAAGTCCTTGAGACTGTTGTGAACTATACACCAGAAAGTCTGCTGTGCATTTTAGAGTCTTACGCAATATTTGTAGAGTATGTCAAACTGTCATTTAATCAAGGTATTATATAATAGATGAACTTCTTAGTTTCAGTCTAGACTTTTGATTAGTGGGCATTAAATGCTAGGAAAATATACTTTATTTAAGCGCATGAGCAAACAGAAACATTTACTTTGTCTTTTATCTTTCAGTTCTCAGAAAATTATTGCCTTCTGCACTGAAAAAAATCAGTCAAGCTTAGTGATTATTATATACATAAATACACATAAATGTATTAACATATTTATGATGAATTATTATTTCTGAATATTGGATCAGATAGATTTTCCCCACCTGTTCCCTTCTTCCTCTTATTTTGGTTTTCCTATTTTTTACCAGACTCGAAACTGATATTTCATTCTGTTTCCTCCACAGTAACCTGTTCTGATTTACAGTTGCAGATATGCTTTAAATCCATTGTAAAATAGTCCTTTCTCATATGTAGTTTAACAACTACATGAAAGCTGGTGACTGAGCTACCAATAGAAAAAGTACATGAATGAATGCAGCCTCCTGATCTTTGCCTTTACAATGCCCTTTTGTTCTATAAGTTTCCATGTGAGAAGATTAGGGAGGGTCAGTAAACAAAAATGTCTTTGCACTTCTTAAGAGATCTAAGTGCTCTGCCTGTAGAGTCAGCAATTTCCCATTGACTTTCAAAAAATCTGCAATTGATGAGTTCCTTTCACAGCATGAAAATTCTGGCTGGAATGATGGGTATTGTCTTCTGGTTCCGTACTCAGCAATGTGACTGGGCCACCTGTCTAGAGGAGGTTTTGACACTTTTGCTATGTCAAACCCAAGTATTATATCATTGAATGTATGTATAATCGTTCCTCACCCCAGTTAATACATTTCCTTTTAAATACACATATCCTTTATAATTTATAAAATATGGCAAAAGTTTTGTAACAAATTCATAGGCAGATGAACTGCCCAATTCTCACTTCTTTGCTTCTACTGGTATTTTCTATCTCTGTGGGTAAATAAAGAAGAATTTGAAGGGTTATGGAAGAGATGTAGGATGTAGGGGATGCTGCCCACAGACTAGAATTTGGCTTTCTGGCTATGAATTTCAAGGAGGACAGAGACTATGGGAGAGCATGCCACAGCTAAATGGCTCACCCATTCTGCATTTAGAAAATTATCTTATGAAGCAGTTTCTCAAACATGAAACATTGTGCAGAAACATATCTGTAGGTCTGATGCTGCACTTTAGCCTAACTTCAGGATTAGTCTTTAAGAAAATATTCTGATGTAACAGGGTTAGATAAAGTAATGGGTTAATTTGGTACCTGTACATTTTCCCACTATACACACTGTCAAGAGAAGCAGTTCTAAATAAAACAGATGTTCAAAATCCCCATGTTTATAAGGTCACTGAGCTGAGCTGTAAGATACACAGTGCTGTTCAGTTCATAACACAGAAGCTTTGGAAGGAATCTGGATGCTAATAATTGACCTAAAGATGTGACTGTTTATTCCAACCATTTACAAACATAGGGAATTATGCAATGCTCTGACATCATTACTTCTAGCAGCTGGAAACCTCCACTGGACATCTGTCTGAACTGCTGTTCTCACAATTTGGCTGCCAAAACTAAACAAGTAAATTAAAATTATATTCCAGTTTCTATTTCTTTATAAAGATTTGTGTCAAAATACTTTTGTGAAAAGTCCTCTTTCAACAATTCTTTATGCCATTTCTGTAGCCTTTAGTTACATTTTCTTTCATAAAAATGTAGAACACTGAAATGTGTCATTGTGTCAGAAGATTCATCAGTTTTATTTGAACTAGGTTTATTTACATGTTGGCAGATTGCTTTGAAATGATTGTGTGCTCATCTTGGAATCAGAAGCAATTTTAACCAGCAGCCTCAGTTCTGATAAGGCAAAAATGCTGGAGGACTAATAGGTAATTTTAACTTTTATTAAAAGGAAAGGATGAAATACCAAAAAAAAAAAAAAGTGAGAAAAATGTTTAGTCCTTTCATTATATCTGCAAGTGTAAACAGAAAAGCAAAGTGGCTAAAGGAGAGAAAGTTTCCCTTCCCCATAACTTGAAATTGCTCTGTCTAGGTATACTTTTATACTACCTTTGTTGATCTCCACCTGTATCCTGAACACGGCATGGAATAGCATGAGAGACAATCTAATTTTCCAAATGAAGAGAAAAGAACTCCGGTTCTGAACCAATTTTAACTATGTCCTTAGCTCTTAGCATTAGGTTTATTTGTCCTAATGTACTTGAAAACAGGTTAATTGAATTGCACCCTGGAATTGCCTGTTTCTGCTCATTGACTTGAATATCTTGGTTTGACTCCTTCTGATTTACACAGGTTCCTTTCCTAAACTTGAATCATGATATTTCCATGTTTAATTTCGTTATATTTCAGTTCAATTTTAAAATAGGGATTACTATGGCTTGATATAAGAGCTATTTTTGGAGGTGAGTATTTTTGTTTGTGAAACTGTGTATAGAGAAAGGTACACAAATTCATGCTTCAGCTTCATTTAAGGCATAGAAAGTCCCCCAGAAAATAATTACCACTCAATTCTGAAAGTGTACACTGAACAAAAGACTAATATCTTTACAAGTCCTGCTCACTTTCTTCTGGGGAAAAAAACAAACAAACAAACAAAACCACTGCAAGGCTTTATGTGGTAGGAAAGATTAATTTTCTTATTCCTACATAATGTAGATTTTTCATGGTCTTTTTGAAGATTCAGTAACAATTAGGTTTTTGAGTTGATTCCATCTTCATTTATCCTACCATTAACATAGAAGCCAGAGAAATTATACTATGTAGAATGGATACAAATGACAGCAGAACTGGGATTTGAGACACACCTCTCCCTCCACTGGTGATAATTGATACTTCTGGCAGTAGGAAAAGCCACATAGCTGGTTTATTGGAAGGTAACCACTCAGTTCTTCAATGTTAAGAATTTCCAGCTCTATGCTATATGTTTTCTATAAATGCTGACTCAATTGCTTTTTTTACATTAAGTCCATCATTCACAGGTCTTAAGCCTACTCTGTCTATTGAATAAGTTATCATAGGTCATCAGGACTTGTAATTTATGAAAGTGTATTTTGTGTACAGGGAGTTCATCTGTGAGGATATTGTGTTTCCCAAGGAAGTTAGGAAGAAATTTGCCAAAAATGAACTAAGGTTAAAAATTCAATAGATATCTGTTTCTCTGGAGTTCCTCTAAAAGATGCTTCTGAACAGATGTGAGATGGAAGCAGGAAGAAAACCTCCAGTGAAATGCTGAAGTGAAGGGTACCAATGTGGTGACCTGAGCCTCTAAAATGAAAACACTCCAACTGGAATGCAACAAAACCCCTAGTACCTAGCAGGCTAATTGCACCATGCAAAAACCTAGATCTCTAAGAGGATTCAGACCTTCCAGCCATTTTATGTTCAAGATTTTCAATTTCCACACCTCAGCAATTACTTCACTCTCCAGATGCTTGTTATTGTTGTGCCCTTCTTAGCTTGCTGGAGCGATTTTGTCTTGGTAGTGGTAGACATCAGGGCACACAGCTCATCCTTGTGTCTCAGGGCATACCCAGGGCATGTGTCCTAAAGCTGTCTTTGATAGGTAGGTTTCATCTACTGCTGCTCATATTCTAGAGCTCCCTGCTCCAGCTCTGGGTTAGTTTTCAACAAGACACCCTTCCTTATCCATCTGCCAAATGTTTATTTAATCATTTGGGCTAGTACAATGGAAGACGATGAGATGCACATCTGGAGTGACAAAGTATAGAAAGGCTGGTTTCCACCAGATGTATTCACAGAATCACACAATGGTAGGTGTTGGAATAGACATCAAGAGTTCATCTAGTTCAACTCCCCTGCCAAGGCAGATTCACCTAGAGCAGGTCACACAGGAATGCGTCCAGGTGGGTTTGAATGTCCCCAGAGACAGAGACTCCAGCACCAGTCTGGGCAGCCTGTTCCAATGCTCCATCACCCTCACAGTAAAGAAGTTCCTCCTCATGTTTAGATGAAACTTCCTATATTCAAGTTTGTGCCTGTTACCTATTGTACTGTCACTGGGCACCAGTGAAAAAAGACTGGTCCCATCCTTCTGATACCCCCCCTTTAAGTATTTATTTATAAACATTGATAAGATACCCCCTCAGGCTTTTTCAGAGTAAAAAGACATGGCTCCCTCAGCCTTTCCTCATAAGGGAGATGTTCTAGTTCCCTAATCATCTTTTTAGCCCTTTGTTGTACCCTCTTCAGCAGTTTCCCATCCTTCTTTAACCGGGAGCCCAGAACTGGACACGGTGCTCCAGAAGCAGCCTCACCAGGTCAGAGTAGTCCCTTATGTAAAGAGCATAGTCCCTTATGTAAAGACTTTTGCCTCCACAGTGAGGGTAAAATGATGATAAAACAGAGGTGATAATTCTTTGCAGTAGAAAAAAAAACAAACAAACCTTTTTTGCACATCTGAACTTAGAGCCTCTAGCTGAAGGCACTCTAAATGTTAAACACTGCATCAGCAGGAATCTGATATATGGCATCTAGAATCTGTATTTCTGGGGATGTGAATACCACATAAAGGAAACATTAAGGAATCCTAATAATTTCTCAAAGTATTTGATATGATAGCCCTTGAAGTGGAAGAAAAACCACTTTTAGTTATCTTTCAACCTCAGTAAATTTAAACAAAAAGACAGAATATCAAATACACTTTATCTTGTATACACAGTAGAACACGCCAACTAATAACAAGAAACAGATCACAGCCCTAGAGAAACTCACTTCATTTAGAGATAATGGAATACAATCAAACATAAACAATTTGAAACATGAGCGTAATGTAGACTGTCTATGATGCTTAAGAGCAGATTAGCTTTATAAAGCAATTTGAAGCAAGTTTTGCTGCATGTCTTTTTTAACAACTCAGCACTATTAAAAATGCTTGATAGCATAAGTATTAAAATGTTGTTACAACTTGTAACTAGATGGCTTGTCTAAATGTAATAGTATCCAGCTATTTATGAAGTTTGGATTTGACAAAGATTCAGGGTAAGGTTAGTTCAAGAAATGACTAAGAATCCTTAGTAAAATGCCAACATTTTTTTCCTATGGCTGCAGTGCGATGCATCGATCACTTTTGGTCGTTTCATTTTAGGACCAAATATTCAAAGATACACTGAGTTGTGTTGAGTTGTGCTGCAAGTAAAATGATTGGAATCCTTTGGGACAGACAGTTGTGAATGGCAGAATGCTGCTAAGCATAGGAAGTTCTGGAAGGTGAACTGGACCACTGATGTACCTTTGAAGTAATGCAACAAGATTAGCTTGGAATTTGTTTTGAAAATAAATTAATGAAAACAAGTTGTTTGGAAAAATTCTCTATTCTGTGAGTGCCCTGTTTTCACAGTATTGACATATTTCCTGCATGCTTTTCATGCTAACCTTATTTGTCCCCTGAGGGGCTCAAGCTTGCTCTGGTTGCTAATGACTCAGAGTCATGGCTTATCAGAAATCACAGTTTATCAGAAATTAATTATCAGATTATTGAAAAATTGGACATTTTGACTATGGATTCTTCAGGGGATGTCAAGTCTACAGTGTGCCCTAAACTCCAGTATGGTGTCTCCATGCTAATCCATCAACAACAAAAATGAAAAATCACATCTCTGTCACAGGTTCCTGACAGTGCATCTGCCACATGCTTCAATGCTGTCTACGGCTACCAGCAAAGCATGGCTACTGCCATTCTTCCTGTCTGTCCCCAGGTAAATCTGACCCTGTAGTCAGTACTAAACCAAAATCATTATTCAGAATTTTCTAAGCATGTGTATGTCTCCTCACAGAGAGAACTGGAGTGTTGCTATTAAAAACTGAGCTTCATGCAGTTCAGAATAGAAAAAGATGACCAAAATAACATCTCCACTAGTATAAAAGTACCTAAATAATATAGACAGTCGAGACAGAAGTCTAGATAGGAAATGTAGGTGGAAAAGAAATAGTTCTATGTATTTTCAGAAAATGTGGACAATATAAATGTGTAAAAATAATGACACTAATTCCAGTCTATCTTTAAAAGACCAAGACCAAGGAAAAGGGAAATAAAAAAGAATGAAACCCTTCTAACAATTGTGGAAGAACTGTTTAAAGCTTAGCAACTGCTGACCTTCCAAATACCTGCTGAATGCAGTGAGACATGTATACATGTATATAAAAGCTCATCAGCAGTGCTGGAGGGACAAAGGTGGATGATGTTACCTCTACAAAGTTTTCAGTGCTTCACATAGGGATTTTGTATCCTTTGTCATGCTCAGTACATCTTGTTAGAAAACTCCACATCCTTTCCACCAAGCTTCTAGTGACAGGGTGGAAATTGTACACATTACTACATTACAGGAAAGAGCTCTGAACCTATGAACTATCACCAGCCTAGTTTTAAATACTGTAATGCCATCTAGCAGAGGAAATGCAACTGGAGTATATCTAGATGTCTTCTATCTTTCTAGGGGAAGACAGACTTTATGCTTGTAAAGGTCTGGATTTAAAGTAATTCTTGTTCAAAGAGTGAAAGTTCAATGTTTTTTGTTATTGAGGGCACTGTTAAATATATATATATCTTGAGTCATGCTGAAAAACATCACTATACATCTACATGCCTGTGTTTATGTGTGTGAGAAAAAGAAAGGCAAAAGGGGAAGAGAAAGAAAAGACTGAGGAGACTGCTTTCATAAGCTTATTCATCCACCCTTAAAAACAAAAGCTCAGCTATTCTGAGATCTTTTAACTATGCCTTATGAAAAGGTATTACCTAGCCTATCAGTTTCTCTAGGTCCACCCAGTTTATTTTGTTTCTCCTCATTTATGTAAATGAGAATTTTCTTGCAGTACCAATTGAGGCCCTCAATATGAATTTCCTTTGGCACGGTGGTTCTAATGGACATTTGAATTGTATGGTCCCTGAGGGAAAACAGATATGCCTTATAGTTTTCAGTGAAGTGCCTTGTACACAGTGTAGGGAAACCCACCCAAATAAATCAACGTGGTGCATCAGAAAAATGAAGACATGAAAAGGCAAAAATCATAATGCTATCTTTATGAACACTGATTTTATTGTACAGGATTTGCAGTACATAATAAGCTTGTTCTTATGCTCTGCTTCTGGTGGCATTTCACTTTCAGAGGAATCCTTCAGATTGCTTCAGAGAGAACAGAATTTGGGTTCCTGCAGTAAGACCAATGATTTGGTCTGCGTGGTAACACTGTCAACATATGAAGCAAGTAAGATCAGTGAATGACTTCTGTTAAGAAAGTGGAGGCCAAGGCACTATCTGCTTGTTTAAAGATTGTAAGAAAAACACTTCTGGAAGTCTGAAATGAGAAAGGATCTGGACACTATTTGCTTTGAGAGTTGTCAGGCTCTTTTCCTGTCTTTCCTTTCTCCTACACTGCTTTTGTCAAAGTTGCCAGTTGGATGGGCAGGGTAATTAAGAGCGACACAAAGCCTGCGAAAGTTACCAAGTCCTGGTTAGATTCTGCTGCTGTTCATGTTGTGGAGAGACGATACAGTCAGGCATGGAAAGTTTTTTCCTGCACTTAATACCTGATCAGTCGTTTGAAATATAAACATGAATGGAGAAATAACAAGTGTTAGAAATAAATGTACCAGAAAAGAATGGTTGTCTTAGTTTCACAATGAGCTGCTATTCTTAGAAGTCTCCAAGGTGAAAAAAATCCTAATACTACATTTATAATACTTAACCTTGGGGGTACATGGGGTTTGAAAACTCTCTGTAAACACAGAGTGTAAATTGTCAGGATTACTAGCATCTGCAATTTTGCAAGTTTATTCAGCTTCAGCTGCTATCCATATCCTTGTAAACGCCTTCTCCTTTGAGGTGCCCCTAAACCATTTACAACAGCCAGGAACTACATCCAGAAGGAAAGATCCTCATTCAGCTCTTAATGAAAACTGGAAGTGTGGAATTTTTTTGACTGACATTGAATGTTCAACCATGAACTAGTCACCATGAACTTTATTTTTTAGCTGATGTGGGAAATAAGCACCTTTAAAGTGATTCATTTGATCTCTCTTAAGTGTTTATTTTAGGATATGGTTAATTGCTCTCATGAGGTGTCTCTGTAATTAATTGTAAGGCAGCTCAGTCTAACTATTATGTATTTTGAGCTTGTTGAGAGTAACCTGACCTGAATCAGTCCGCTCAGAAAGGGAATCTAGGAATCAGCTTTCTCCATTCCCTCATAAAATCACTTTCAGTGTTATTAAAATAAAAGATAAACCAACACCGAATATAGTACGTTCATCAATATGGAAGCACTTTTTTGATAATTCTTTGTTAATAAATCTGCATAACTCCTTGTTGATGTCAATGAACAAGGCTCTGGTTTCAGGATCAGGCTCTTAAGCTCATGTTAACTGCAGATCCTGTAGTTTATATATCTTACTTGTAGGGTCCAAGGAGATATTCTGATTGTGTACTAATACATAATGTGAGCTCAGAGACTGGTTCTGGATTGGAGTTCACCAGTTCAGTGGAACAGCAATAATGGAAAATTCCATTATTCTTTCACTGTGTGCTCTTGTGATGTGTAATCCTTTTCTTGAATTGATTAAACTTCATCTTAAAGGAAAATGATTCTTTTGTGCCTTTCTGAGATCCTGCTCTGGTATCTAATACCTCTAATATTCAGAAAACTCTTGATTTCCTTTAGAAGTTTATTTATACACAGTTATATCCATTCTTTTCTTACATCAGCATTGGTTTTCAACATAATTTTTTTTACTCCCCCATCAAGTTTACTTCTGTCGTCTATTACTAGGAAGCAAATGTATTGCCTATCAGTCTCCATTTTGCAAAGGCAAAAAAAAAACAAACCCAAATTCCCCTTATAAGATAACTATCCTTTCCCATGATCATTTTTGTAAGTCTTCTTTTCATCTTGCAGTTTGAATTCACCTTATGAATAATTAGGGACAGGTTCACAGAGATTCTCCAGATGCTTCCCACTACATCATTTATGCAAAGCAGATGGACGTTTATTTGGAGCAGCTGATTCTGACAGGTTTAGAGAAACTTTGTGTTGCTGGTGCAGACTCTCAGATTCTACTTCCTCCTCATGACTTTTGGGGATGACATAAAACATCCAAGCTTTAATGTCACTGTTCATGATGAGACCAAAAATAATTTCTTAATATTATAGCCTGTTAATGTATGATTGACTTATTTTTGGTTTCATTTTTTAACTGTATTGCACTGAATGACCACAGACCTCAAGTGAGAAAGGAGGGAAAGTGAACAAAGTTATTGTATAAAACAATTGAGTAAATGGCAGTTTTAGGTCAGATTTTACCTACAGAATCACCAGCAGAATGTATGGAGTGTGGAGCATTTGGAAAGAAGAAATTAAAGTGATTGTCCTTTAGAAATACCTGGGTTTGTTGTTTTATTGAATAACTGATGCAAAGACTCCTGCTTTAAATAGTTGTCATTAACAATTATTTTTTTAAAACTTCAATTCTAGAGTCATATGGTCAAGCCAAGGTCCTTGTGAGGTAATTTCCCCATCAAGAAGTCCTGAGCTAATTCTAATTGTCAAGCAGAACTGCAGTACTGAGAGCCTGGACAAGAGAATGCAACTTTGGAAAATGCTTCCTTGGGCAAGTAGCTGAGAAACTACCATGGAAGTTCTCATCTTTTTAAGTTTCCTTGACCTCATCTTTTTTTT